>BQNB010092201.1:0-21615 GCA_026074375.1 Tanacetum coccineum | reverse complement strand
TAATCCCAAGCAAAACCCGAGCTCGGGTCCTAGTTAAATATCCCGCGCGTCATTTAACGCGACAGGGTATATAAACTCTTTTCTATTTAGAAAAGAGTAAGTTGTTCAAAATATCAAAATAATATCTTTTCTCTTTTCTCTCTCAACTCTCTCTCTAGTTTCTCTCTCTAAACAACTCTTTCTTTCTCATTTCTAGTTCCGATTTCGTGATCGATTGTGTAAAGTGAAGTGTTACGGGATCCTACAGCTAGCAATGATGAACCACAACCTTCTAGTGATGCTGGAAAGAAGGATGATGAAGGTGTAAGTCAAGAAAGTGGAATTGATGATCAAGAGAGGCCTAAAAACAGTACTCAAGATGTTAATGCTGCTGGGCCAAGTATTAATATTGCCAGTACAAATGTTAATACTGGTAGTCTAAATATTAATACTTTAGTCTAACAGTTACTACTGCTCCACTTGAAGCTACACATGCTGATTTCTTTGGTGATGAAACAAAATTAGATATGAGCAACATTACTACCACATATCTAGTTCCCAGTACTCCAAATACAATAATCCATAAAGATCATTCACTTGGTCATGTGATTGGTGATGTGCAGTTTGGTATACAGACAAGGAGAATGACAAAGACTTCAAATGAACAAGGGTTTATTAGTGCTGTTTATGAAGGGAAAACTCATGAAGACCTTCATACTTGTCTATTTGCTTGTTTTCTATCACAAGTAGAACCCAAGAAGGTGATTCAAGCTTTGACAGATCTAAGCTGGATAGAAGCAATGCAGGATGAGCTTCTACAGTTTAAATTACAAAAGGTTTAGACTTTGGTTGATTTACCATATGGCAAGAGGGCCATTGGAACAAAATAGGTCTACAGGAACAAGAAAGATAAGAGAGGTATTGTGATTAGAAACAAGGCAAGGCTGGTTGCACAGGGTTACACTCAAGAAGAAGGAATAGATTATGATGAGGTTTTTGCTCCAGTTGCTAGGATTGAAGCAATTAGGTTGTTCTTAGCCTATGCCTCACTCAAAGACTTTGTTGTGTACCAAATGGATGGAGTAAATTGCATAAATCATCCTTAAAGTTTGGCCAAATTACATGTTTTGTCCCAAACGTTATGAAATTGCAAAGATCGTCCCTGTGGGAAACCTTTGGTGCAAGTATCGTCCCCGCAGGGACGGTACTTGCATAAAACGTTTCCCCAAAGGTCTCCTCACAGGGACGATCCTTGCACCAAAGGTTTCCCACAGGGATGATCCTTACACTTTCGTAATGTTTAGGACGAAACACGCAATTTGGCCAAACTTTAAGGACGATTTATGCAATTTACTCAAATGGATGTAAAGAGTGCATTTCTGTATGGCAAAATTGAAGAAGAAGTTTATGTTTTTCAACCTCCGGGGTTTGAAGATCCAGAGTTCCCTGACAGAGTTTATAAGGTAGAAAAGGCATTATATGGTCTACATCAAGATTCTAAAGCTTGGTATGAGACTCTATCTACCTATTTATCAGACAATGAATTTCAGAGAGGCCAGATAGATAAGACTTTGTTCATTAAAAAAGTCAAAGGTGATATTCTACTAGTACAAGTATATGTAGATGATATCATTTTTGGGTCTACAAGGAATGAGATGTGTACCGAGTTTGAAAAGATGATGCATAATAAGTTTCAAATGAGTTCTATGGGTGAGCTCACTTTCTTTTTAGGACTACAAGTGACACAGAAAGATGATGGGATTTTCATCAGCCAAGACAAGTATGTGGATGAAATTTTTAAGAAGTTTGGTTTTTCAACTATGAAAACAACAATTACACCTATGGAGACTTCAAAGCCTTTGACGAAGGATGAAAATTCTAAAGATGTTGATGTTCACTTATATAGATCAATAATTGGCTCATTGATGTATTTAACATCTTCAAGGCCTGATATAATTTTTGCTGTATGTGCTTATACAAAATTCCAAGTCACAACTAAAGTTTCACATCTTCATGCTATGAAAAGAATCTTTAGATACTTAAAAGGTTAACCTAAATTAGGCCTTTGGTATCCTAAGGACTCACCATTTGATTTGGAAGCTTATACTGACAGTGACTATGCTGGTGCAAGTTTAGACAGGAAATCCACAACAGGAGGTTCTTAATTTATTAGAAGCAGATTGATTTCATGGCAATGCAAGAAGCAAACTATAGTTGCCAACTCTATTACTGAAGCAGAGTATGTAGCTGCTGCTAGTTGTTGTGGACAAGTACTCTGGATTCAAAATCAAATGTTGGATTATGGTTACAACTTCATGAATACCAAGATTTTCATTGACAATGAAAGCACCATCTGCATAGTTAAGAATCCAGGGTTTTACTCAAAGACTAAGCACATTGAGATTAGACATCATTTTATCAGAGATTCCAATGAGAAGAAGCTTATTCAGATGATCAAGATTCATACAGATCAAAATATTGCAGATTTTCTCACAAAAGCATTTGATGTTGGTAGATTTCAATTTTTGATTACAAGTATAGGAATGCTTAACCTCTGAAGTATTGATTGAGAGGAGGTTAATTGTGTTAATATGCAGCAGATTATGCACAAATAATGCTTGAAATGGAATGAAACAGTAGCTAATGATGAAATTCAAGTTAGTGCTGTTGGCCGAACTTACTACGGGTAAGTATAATTAGTACTGCTGTTATGATTAATACTGTGAGCATTAAGAGAAAACAAAAATAGACAGAGTGTATTGGTGAGAAAAAGAATTGAGAGATATAGTGAGTTCAAAAATAGAAAGAGAGTTGTGTGAAACAAAAACAGACATAGTGATTCAGTGAGAAAAAGAATTGAGAGATATAGTAAGTTCAAAAACAAAAAGAGAGTTGTGTGAAACAAAAACAGACAGAGTGATTTAGTGAGAAAAAGAATTGAGAGATATAGTGAGTTCAAAAACAGAAAGAGAGTTGTGTGAAACAAAAACAGACAGAGTGATTCAGTGAGAAAAAGAATTAAGAGATAAAGCGAGAATAAAAACAAAAAGAGAGCTTGTGAGAATCAACATTCATGTTGGAAATGCTTTTTGGAACGAAATTGAAGTTAAGGCTGGTACTTCAAATGTTAGTACTGCTAGGCATTACTTAGTACTGCTAGGCATTACTTAGTACTGTTAGGCATTACTTAGTACTGCTGGGCATTACTTAGTATTGTTATACTAAACTTAGTACTGCTAGCCTACCGTTAATACTGTTTGGGGCATAACAAATTTTTGGCAATTAAATATAGCCGTTGAGATAATTATGCCAAATTCTTCGCTTACAGACAGGGTGAAGGAACAACAGTCCCGGTTGGGTCCTATCACACACCTACAGGTGCTCCATCAACCTCACAACCACATCTTTCACCAACACTTAGGAGTTCTATCAGACAGGAAACTAAGGTTCCTCAGCTCGGTTCTCCTCCTCACACCAATGTAGCAGATGAGGCTGCTTCCACAGGTGTGGATGTCAGACTTGGAGGGGCTACCACTACTGGCATTGGCTTAGAAGCAGGACAGGGCAGTGGTAACATTGATAAGACCCCTACCATGCCCCATGATTCACCTCTCCTAAGAGTTAACACACTTGGAAGTGATGAGGGCAGTATGCAACTATAAGAATTGATGGCTCTATATACAAAATTTTCAAACAAAGTCGAGAGCTTGGAGACAGATTTGAAACAGACAAAACAAATCTATGGTACTGCTTTTACCAAACTTATCAAAAAGGTAAAGAAGTTAGAGAAAACTATCAAAACCAGTCAAGATAGAAGGAAGGCCAAAATTGTTGTATCTAATGATGAAGAAGATTTGGAGGATCCTTCCAAACAGGGGAGGAAGATAGTTGAAATTGACCAAGATCCTGATATTTCTTTGGTACAACATGATGTAGAGGTTCAGGGGAGGCATGAGCATGATATGGAGTCTGATTTTGAGTTCACTGCTGCTGAAGAAGTTTATACTTCTAAAAAAGGAGTTAGTACTGCTAGTGCTAGTTCAACAAAAGACAAGGGTAAAGCTATAATAGAGGAAGCTAAGACTATTCAGACCAAGACAAAGTTGCAACAAGAATAGGAAAGACTTGGTTATGAAGCAGCTCTGAGATTGCAAGAACAACTTGATAAAGAAGAGAGGCAGAGGATTGCCAGGGCACATGAAGCAGCTAGCTCTTTCAATATTGAAGAATGGGAAGACATACAAGCTAGAATTGAAGCTGATGAAGAGTTAGCACAGAGGTTACAAGCAGAAGAAAGAGAAAAATACTCTGAAGCTAAAAAAGCAAGACTGCTTGCAGAACTTATCAACCAGAGAAAGAGACATTTTGCCCAATAAAGACCTAAAGAAAGGAGGAACAAGCCACCCATATAGGCTCAACAGAGAACTTATATGTCTAACTATATCAAGCATATGGGAAGTTATACACTACACCAATTGAGAGGATATTCATTTGATGAGATCAAGAGTTTGTTTGAAGCAACAATGAAAAGGGTAAACACTTTTACTCCAATGGAGAGTGATGTTGATAGAACAGTTCCTAAGATAGTAGCTGGAAGTTCAAAAAGGGATGCAGAAGAAGAACTTGGTCAAGAAAGTTCTAAGAGACAAAAGATTAGTAAAAGCTCACAACAAGCTAAAGAACCAAGAGATAAAGAACCTGATGAAATGTCACAAGAAGAGCTACAACAAATGATGATAATAGTTCCAGAGCAAGGGATGAATGTTGAAGCTTTGCAAACCAAGTATCCAATAATTGACTGTGAGATCTACACTGAAGGCACTAGGAAGTACTGGAAGATCATCAGAGTTGGAAATCACACTGAGGTATATCAGTTCTTTGATGATTTGCTAAAATTCTTTGACAGAGATGATCTAGTGAAGTTGTGGAGTCTAGTTAAGGAGAGGTTCACTTCAACAAAACCAACATATGACAAAGAAAGAGAGATATGGGTTGAGTTGAAGAGATTGTTTAAACCAGATATAGATGATGAGTTATGGAAGCTTCAAAAGCATATTCATGATTTAACTTGGAAGCTATATGATTCATGTGGAGTGCATCATGTGTCTACAGAGAAAGGAATAGACATCTACATGCTGGTAGAAAAGGAATATCCATTGTCAAGAGGAGTTCTTACATTGATGCTGGTAGCAAAACTCTTGGTGGAACAAGATAATGAAATATCCAAAGAACTTCTTAGGAAGATATTCATGCAGGTTGAAAGACCAATAAGATGAAGTGTTTGGAAGTATCCTCTCAGAGAACAAGGTTTTAATTCAAGAAACTTGATGATTTGGAGGTAAATCACAAGTTTAGGGGAGGATTGTTGGGAATTAAAAGTCTTCATACTTAGTACTGCCAAGCCAAGAGTTAGTATTGCTTAAGATTACAACTGCCAGTACTAACCAGTTAGTACTGCTAGTGTAAGTTAGTACTGCCAGTACTAACTTAACACTGCTGAAGAACTTAAGACTGCTACATGAAGATTAAGACTGCTAATGTGATAAAGACATGTGAAGTGATATGTATTGACTTATTCAAAGTGTATATCTTATATAGTTAGAAAGATACGTATAAGATTAGAATTATAGAAGATTTGTAGTTATCTTGTAAAGGACTCCTTAGTGTATAAAAGGATATCCTAGGTTATGGTGTTGGATGCACAATAAAGATAGACGTTTTGACATATAGCTTCAAGGTTGTAAACCCTATTACTACACATAGTACTTGTATTATTCATAATAATAATATTAGATCTTTTCAGTTATATCATTATTGATATAGATTACTGTTTCATTAAAATTCTTCTAAGTATTAAAGAGTAGATTCCGAATACCCTTTAGTATTCACAAAGTTTCTACCATAGTTGTTTTGGATTTATCCAAAGTAACTTAACCTTTACAAGCTAAGGAATAGATCTTGAGTTGGGATCAACAAGTGGTATCAGAGCCATGGGGCTCGTGATCTAGGATCTTACAATGTGTTTTTGATGTCGCATCTATAAAGGGAAAGAGGTACGAATTTTCTGTCTTGGTTATCATGTCGAATCTGGTGATATTAGGGTTTTTCAGCAACCCTACTTTGATATAACAGGAAGTTTGTTCATAATTCTTGTTGATTGGTTTGTGGCAACAAGATGGTTGCTGATTGTCGTTCTTGGTTTCGTAATTCAAGAGTTCTTTAGAATTTATTCTATGAAAAGAATCATTAGCAGTTGGTGGGAATGAATGTAAATTAGGGTTTTCATAAACCATAATTCAATGAAGAAACAAAGAAGCAGCTTGGTATGTTATGGTTTCATATGCGTCTTGGTCATTACATGTGTGTGACATAAAGTTAGGGTTTATTACAAAACCCTAAGAGATGTGTGATTCGTTCAGGGGAAGCACATTAGGTATAAGTTCTAAATTATCTAGGGTTTAGATACTTCTTTAATGATTGAACGTATGATCGTTTGAAGCTGTTATGTGTGCTACTGTAAAGAATAAACTTTACTTTGTGTGACAAGTGAGGTTACTGGTGGAGCAGTCATGAAAACTAAGGTTACTGAGCATACAAGTAAGTTTATTGTGTGATTCGTGTAACATTATTGGTGGAAAACGTTGGTGACTGAAGTTACTTGCAAAAAGGAGTATATGTACTTGTTTTGATTCGAATTGCATAATATTTCTGATGGTACTGCTCGTTAGCGTTTATACTGCTTGTTGCCACTTACTACTGCCAACGTGTTCAGACTTAGTACTGCTTGGTATATGGTTAATACTGCCACAAGAAAATGTTAGTACTATTGATTGGTACTTAGTACTGATAGGATGATGCTTGTTTAAGCGGAAGCAGTTTAGTACTTCGAGGTTGGATAACAAGTTGGTATTAATTGGATTTGAGTCTTAATATTGCTTGGGTAAGAACACTTAGATTCGGGTGCCTTAAGGTTAGTACTGCTCATTGTTTTTAGTACTGCTTGCATTGGATTCACAAGATATTTACTACTGCTAGCTTTGTGTTAATACTGCTAGTAGTAATTCGAGGTGTTAATGATGCTCGTTGGAATATTAAAGCTGCTTGGGCACAAAGGGTTTATTCATAAGATCAAGTATTGGATGTTAGTACTATTTGGGATAAAGATTTAATATTGCTCGATATAGCAGTTTGTAATACTACTATTGTCAGATATCAGACAGAGAAGAGTTTTGGTTCTCGGCTGGATGGGGATATCGAACAACACACACACACAGTTATCGGTTAAAACAAAAAATCAAGTTTCTTTGCTTTTGGTTTTTCTGTTTAGAGTTTGGTTTTTGGTTATGATTTTATTTGATCTTAAAAGATTTCAAAGGCTCGTATTTATTGGATTAATTGGTTACGAAGAAGATTGTTTATCACTTATTTGACGATGAAGTGGAACTACTTGTATACATGTTTTATCATACCTTTTAACAGGATGTAACTTGTTTATGTTTTCAATGTTGTGACGAAGACTTGACAAATCTAGCAAAGGTGTATGATTTAACTTATGGTGCTTAATGCGCACATTTGCTATCACTTTGGTTATGTGTCTCATAGAAGATGAGGATTTTGTCAAGGGGTTACGATCTACTTATATTTTGGTCTTGGTTTGAGTTTGACGTCACGTGGATAGTACAAGATATAAGACACAAGTTTGGGTTGTTCTACTTCAGCATCAAGTTGGTTATACTTAGTTTTCTTCATCAGTAATCATTACATAGAGCCTATAGAATTGAAGATTTAAAAAATGGTTAACATATGGGTTTCAAGGAAAGCTTATTGTTAAAATGTTTAACCATTTACATGCATCATCGAGGTGAAGGTTTTTACTACTGCTATTCATTATTACTACGGCTAGTTTAGATTTCTACTGCTTGGATTCATTATTCTTATTATGCGTCATGGAGGGTAATTCAAGTCATTGGAAAGTTTAGGTTAGTAGTGTGATATTGGTTTGAAGTGGTTGAAATCAAAGTTTCTTACATTCATAAGTCCCCTATTGGATTGTGACAAAAAGGAGAAGAAATATTAACAGGTTACAACTTATAGATCCTTGGTGTGGCATGTTACAAAGGAAGTCTAAATTAAGAAGATTTTGTTTCATTCAGGGAGATGATTACATCTCAACTTCAGGGGAAGCTTTGGCTTTATGATGAAGTTCATACACGACTTTGTTTATTTTGTCATCATCAAATAGGGGAAGATTGTTGGGATTCTTGATTTGATGAGACAAAAGTGAATAAAAGAATGAAACAAAATGACTTAAATGCAAAGCTGGAATTCTTCAAAAGATTGAAGATTTTAAAGATTCTAGAAGATCTCCTTATTCAGATAGAAGATTTAGAAGATAAAGCTTAAAGTTTAAAAGATTTATTTGTTTTTCTAATTCTTATCTTTTGTAAACCTGGACTCCTTATGTTATAAAAGGAGGACCAGGCGTGTAGGTTTAGAAGTGTGTCAAGATGTAAACATCAGAATAAGTATGTGTGTGTGTATCTAGGCGTATGGTCTATGTTAGATGCCTAGAGTTTATTGTGTATCCCTAAGGTCAATGTGTCATTGATCCTGTTACTAGTTAAAGTAATCATTCTAGAATTGATCATCTAGAATTGATCATCTAGAATTGGGGCGAATAGTGAATAATATGAATGAAAAACCTTGTTGAAATAACTTTGTTCATTATGCTATTTCCGTTATGCATTATTCTATGTTCAATGTTATTAATCATAGATAAAGATCTAAACAATATGAGCTTACAACAATTCTTTAGACTTCACAATTGGTATCAGAGCTTGTGTTCTGAAACTTTGATCTAGAAGAAACTAACAAGAAGAACTCTTTACTCATAAGGAAGAGATGGATCTAGAAACTGCTCAAACCTCTACTACTGCAAAGTTGCTCATTCTTAAACTGGATGAATATGAGATGTGAAAGCTAAGGATTGAGCATTACTTTCAAGTACAAGACTATGCTCTATGGGATGTCATAGAGAATGACAACAAATGCTAAAGGTACCTCAAAAACACTAATACTAGGTCCTATAACTACTGAAGAAAAGGTTCAAAAGAAGAATGATGTGAAGGCAAGAAGTATGTTGCTGATGGCACTTTCTAATGAACATCTACTGATATTAAATCAGTACAAGGATTCTAAGACTTTGTTTGATGCTATACAAACAAGATTTGGTGGTAATGAAGCCACAATGAAGACTCAGAAGGCTCTTCTGAAGCAAATGTATGAGAACTTTAGTGATCCAAGCATAGAATCTCTTGACTCTATTTTTAACAGGCTTCAAAAGATTGTAAGTCAGTTGGCTATCTTGGGTGAAAATATTTCTCAAGAAGATCTCAATTTAAAGTTTTTAAGAAGTCTGCCTTCTGAATAGAATACTCATGTTGTGGTCTGGAGAAATAAATCTGATCTAGACACAATGAGCTTTGATGATCTCTATAATAATTTCAAGATTTTTGAACAAGAGATTAAAAGAACTGCAAACTCAAGCTCAAGCTCTCAGAACATGGCTTTTGTGTTATCTCCCAGCAGGACTAATGAAATTAATACTGCTTATGGAGTTAGTACTGATAACACTCAAGTTAACCCTGTTAGCACTCAAGTTAGCACTGCTAGTACTCAAGTTAGTATTGCTAACTTAAGTGATACCACTGTTTATGCATTTTTGGCCAATCAACCAAACGGATCTCAACTTATTCATAAGGACCTTGAACAAATCCATAAAGATAACTTAGAAGAAATGGATTTAAAGTGGCAGTTAGCATTGCTAAGCATGAGGACAAGAAGGTTTTTCCAAAAAACTGGTAGAAACATCACTATTAATGGGAGTGACATAGCTGGTTATGACAAGTCTAAGGTAGAGTGCTTCAACTGTCATAAGATAGGACACTTTGCAAAGGAATGCAAAGGACCTAGGAACTATGATAGCAGGAACAGGAATCTAGATAGCTCTAGAAGGACTATAAATGTGGAAGAAACTTTTTCCAAAGCCATGATTGCTATTGATGGAACTGGTTTTGACTGAAGCTATATAGTAGATTATGAAGTCCCTATAAACATGGCTCTTATGGCCTTTTCAGACTCTGAGGTATATAATGACAAAACTTGTTTAAAAACCTGTCTAAAAAGCTTTGAAACTCTTAAAACTTAACTTGATGATTTAAGAATAGAGTTTAACAAATCTGAGTTTAATTTATCTACTTATAAAAGAGGGTTATCATTTGTAGAAGAGCAAATTGTCTTTTACAAAAAGAATGAGGTTATTTTTTGTGACCAACTTGCTGTTTTAAAAAGAGATATCTCATATAAAGACTCAAAAATTAGTGTGCTTAAAAGTGAGTTATAAAAGCTTAAACAAGAAAAAGAAAGCAATCAACTTAAAATTGAAAATTTTGATAATGCTTCTAAGTGTCTAAACAAATTAATAAGGAGTCAAATAACTAATAAAAGTATAAGTGGTGTGGGGTTTGTAAGCTATAATGCTGTTCCACCTCCCCATACAGGGTTATTTGCACCCCCAATGCTAGATTTGTCCAACTCTGGTCTAAAGGAGTTCCAACAGCCTGAGTTTGAAGGCTATAGACCTAAGACTAGTAAGAGTGTCAGTGAAGATACTGCTAATGAGGTTAGGAAATCTCTTGATGCCCCATTGATTAAGGAGTTAGTATCAGAAGATAAGTTAGAGAAGCAAACTATTTTTCCTATTATTTCTAAGATAGAATTTATTAGACCTAAACAATAAGAAAAACCAGTTAGAAAACCAGTTAAGTATGCTGAAATGTACAGGTCACAAGGTCCTAGGGGAAATCAGAGAAATTGGAATAATCAGAAGTCCCAACAGCTAGGAAGTGACTTTGTGAAGTATAATAAAGCTTGTTTCGTTTGTGAAAGTTTTAACCATGTGCAGGCTAACTGCAATTACCATCAAAGGGAAAGGGTGGTATCTGGGAATTATTATATAAGGGTAAATTACAATTATTTTGCAAAAAAGGCTCGCCCTAGTGCTCAAAGGAACATGTTTCCAAGAGCAATTTTAATGAAAATTGGCCTAAGACCACTTAATACTGCTAGGCCTGTTAATACTGCTCATCCCAAAACTATAGTTTATAGTGCTATACCAATGTCATGTTTTTTCTAAATTAGCACAATCAACTATAAAGAGGCCCTTTCAAATGAAAACAACATTAACTAACAAAAATTTTAGTCAAAAAGTTAACACTGCTAAGGGAAAATTTTATACTGCTAAGCCAAATTCAGCAGTAGTTAATAATGTTAGGGCAAATCAGGTTAATGTTGTTGAGGCCTCAGCATGTTGGGTTTGGAGACCTACCAAACTTAATAGTGCATTAATTACTTTAAAGAGACATAATTATGTTGATGCACGAGGCAGATCCAAGTCAGTGATGGCTTGGGTCCCCAAAGGAAACTAATTTCCTTATTTTTATGTGCAGGGTCATCCACAAAAAGAAGATCAAGGCTATGTTGACAGTGGATGCTCTAGGCACATGACAGGGAACATGTCCTATCTCTCAGACTTTAAGGAATTGGATAGAGGATATGTTACCTTTGGGGGAGGAGCCAGAGGAGGAAAAATCACTGCTAAAGGAACTCTTAAAACTGGTAAGTTTGATTTTGAGGATGTGTACTTTGTCAAGGAGTTACAGTTTAATCTTTTTAGTGTTTCACAATTGTGTGACAAAAAGAACAGTGTTCTTTTTACTGACACTGGATGTTTTGTTCTGTCTCCTGACTTTAAGTTAGCTGATGAAAGTCAGGTTTTACTTAAAGTTCCTAGAAAGAACAATATGTACAACGTTGATATGAAGAATATTGTTTCTAAAGAGATTTTAACTTGTCTTGTTGCAAAGCCTACTAGTATGTGCTATTTTACACATACCTTTTGCCTTGAAAAACAAACCCAAAAGACCAAAAACATAATAAAAATGGCAAATATATGCTTGTTTTTGTATTTATGTATGTGCAGGTATGGATATTAAAGAAATGGACAAACATCAAAGCAAAAACGGACAAAGCCGAACACGAGAACGGATAAAGTGCACAAGAGCCGGAAGTTTTCTAGCAAAAGGTCAACAAAAAGTCAACAATGGTCAAACCTTGGTCAACCACAAAAAGACAAACTCTCAAAATACCCAAATAACCCTTAATGTTAAATCCATTTCGCAAAAGCCTTTAAAATCATAACACAATTAGTCCTTTATTACTAAAGGACTAACGGTCATTAAGTCGTTAATAACCAAATACCCTCTTAATTTTTAACCGTGGCCCAAAAATTACCCAAGCCCAAATCATCTTTATAATTACCCGAGCCCAAAGTCAAAACCTCTTTACCCCGGGTCAAACACAATCTTATAAAAGAAAAAGGGCGCGGGAAAATCCCGTTTTACTGTTCACCTTCTTCCCCGCTTTTACCCTGCACACATACATTCAAATTAACCCTCCTTTAATGATAATAACCCTTCTAGAAGCTCACTGACATACGTCTGACACATCATAAACACGCTGGCGATCCTTAAGCCTCTTATTGGTTGAAATATGTGCACATGATCCAAGGGCTTGATTAAGAGTTAGTTATAATTGGATGGTCAGGATTAAAGAAAGAGGAGTGTCCAGAGTCGAGAAGCTTCCACACATCACTATAAATTGAAGAGAAGATCACTCAGAAAAATAACTAGCATATGAGTAGGAGTAGGTAGTTTAGAATAGCTTAAATTTTAGTTTAAAGTTAAATTTTCATGTAATTTTCCTTTTTAAGTAATGTAATCTTTTAAATTTTCAATAAAAGTTCAATCTCATTCAATTTCACATTTGAAATCAAGCAATTTCTTAATTCAATTCTATTTTAATTGATCATAAGCTCCTTTTAAGCTCCTATAAGCTCCTCTTACTACTTCAGTTTGTTATCCTCAGTTAAGCTTTTGAAAACTTAACTGAGCTTTATTATACTCATTTCCTCCTTTAAATGCACCTCAGCTTATAAATAGATGATAAGCCAGTTTGGGAAGGGCTTATTGGACTTTACTGGCTTGTTATTTATAAGCCAGAGCTTGTAGATTAAGCTCTATTGTAAGCAATCACCTCTGTTTAGCTGAGGTAGAGGTATTCATTCCTTTTCCTTTTTCTATTTACTTTGCTTTCATGTTATGTTCTAGTATACTTTGCACTTTAGCTTAATCTGCTTAATATTAGCTTGTTGCTGTTTAGAATAGCTTAATTCTGCTGATTATTGCTCTTTGATGCTTATCTAGTTTATTTGTTAGTTTAGAATCTTAATTTTCATATATTTGTCAAAAATCAGTTAAAAATTCAGAAATTAGCATAATCTGTTTTGTTATTGTTAAAGCTTATTTGATTATCAAAATGAGTTCATTAGTTCTGTTTTAAGCCATATATTATCTGGTATTGCTAGTTTGAGCCTTGGATCTTAATTTCATAAGCTAAAATATGAGTTTGAGAATGTTAAAGGGGTGTTTAGCACAAGACAACACTAACTTAAGTTAGTGTTGTCAAAGGTCATTTTGTCCTTTTGATTGATCTTAAATTTCATATTGTAGTTTATGAGGTTGGGTTTTAAAGTTTTTATTAAGTTTTATAAGCTTTTGATTAGTTGGAGTATAGGTTGTTTAAAACTGTGGTAATAAGTTCAGCTTATTAGGTATCTTTAGCTTAAATCATTTCTAGTTATCTTTGTTGCTAAATTAGTTCTTGTTTAGTTGTTCTAAAAATGATAAAAGTAAGTTTCTTAAGTCTGCACTTGTAGGTTTTAGATTTGGTTTATAATGTGTCAAATGCATCAGCAGCAATAAAGGCCTTAAGGTCATTTTCAGGTTGAAAAATCAGTAAGATAAAATCAAAGTTAGCCTTTAATTTTTAGTATACAAGTAGCTTTTATGCCAAATTTAATAGATTAGTACTTATTTTGTTCTTAATAGCTTATTTGTCTATCTGTTTTTAAGCTTTAAATCAGTACTTTTGTCTTTTCAAAATAAAAATACTCAGCATACACTGAGTCTTACTGTCTTTTTCAATTAGCAATTTTTTAGTTCATTTAGATTTCAAACTGCTTTTTGATTGATGTTATAAGTAGTTTGGTAGATGAGCTTTAAGTAGGTATAAGCTAGATTGCCATAAGGATCCATTTGCTTATCTAGAAATAAGCTCAAAGTTGTCTGTTTGGCTATTTGTTAACAAGGATTGTGCAAAAGTGCTTATTTGAATTCTCAGCTTATGGCTTATCCGTTTAGCTCATTTCCAGCTTAGATTAGCTTATTAGGATAGATTTAGGATAGTGTTAGCTTATTTAGTTTAGAGTCTAGCTTAATCAAGATTTCTAGCTTATTTAGTTGTGTTAAAAGTTAAAAAAGTAGTTAAGTGAATTATGTCTGATTTTTAAGCTGTTTCCTAGCTTATTAGTGATTTAGAAAAAAATTGATTTCACAAAAATAGCTTATTTTCATCTGCTTTATAACTTTGCTTTTTAGGTTTTTGCAAAAATAAAAAAAAGGAAAGAAGGGAAATTGTGAGCGAGCAAGGCTCGAACTCACAACCTCAACCTTCATCAACCCTTTTATAAGCCTCAACACACACCACACAAACCACTGCGCCCTTGGGACTTTTATGTCCTAAGGTGCATCATCTTTTCTTTTAACCCTTTTTTATTTCCTTTTTTATAAATAATAAGCCGTAGCTTTATATTAGCTTATTAGGGCTTATCGTTTTAGCTTATTTTCATTTATTATTTTTATAAAATCCAGCACTACTTTTTACACATTTAGTAATTTTTCCAAATTTTTAAAAATAGATTTAGTATTTTTAATCATTTTTCTTAATTAAAAACTTTAAAAAGTCATAAAAAATAGAAAAATAATCAAAAAAATAAAATTCTTTTTTCTAAAATTTTCTTTTATTATATTTTAGGCTTAGGATTTAAATTTACTTTCATAGGGTTAATATTTTCTAATTTCACTTTTTAAAGAACGGGATTTGATCCCCGTTCTCGTTTTCTTCATTTTTAAGATTTAAACACTCTCGTTTTAGGATTTCCTTAGCCTTTTCTTTTCAAATAGTCAAATAGGATTAGAAAAAGTTTAGAAAATCATTTAGGATTTAATTTTAGTATTCTTGCTTATTTGTCACGTTTTTATTAATCTTCAATGTTCGTTTTTGTCTTTAATTGCTTAGTCGTTAATTTTACTTGCTTTATTTGATTTTAATTGTAGAAATAGATAAACCAAATCATATCTTTGAAACCATTCAAAATGCGCGATCACGGACTTAACCGATTTTCAATTCACGCTTCATCGAGGGAAAACGACCCGGGAGGTTTTTTTTAGACTACTTTGGTTAAAAGTTCATTTCTAAAACCCGACGGAAAATACTTACTATACTATTATTTGATATAATCTTTATATACTTATATATTATATTATATATATAGTGTGTTTGGACCGCGTATCAGCCACACTTGATGAATCAATGCTATGGCATAGGAGGCTAGGTCATATAAACTTTAAAACTATTAATAAACTTGTTAAGGAAAATCTTGTGAGAGGTTTACCTACAAAACATTTTGAAAATGACCAAACTTGTGTTGCTTGCCCTAAAGGAAAGCAACACAAAGCCTCTTGTAAGTCCAAGATTCAGAACTGTATTACTAAGCCTTTATTCATGTTGCATATGGACTTGTTTGGTCCAACTTTTATAAGCAGCTTAATGAATAAGAAATATTGTCTAGTTGTCACTGATGATTATAGCAGATTTACTTGGGTTTTCTTTTTAGAATCTAAGGATGAGACTAGTGGCATTCTTAAGAGCTTTATAACTGAGATAGAAAATCTAGTTGATAAGAAAGTGAAGATAATCAGATGTGACAATGGAACAGAGTTCAAAAATAGAGTTATGAGTGAGTTTTGTGAAAAGAAAGGCATTAAGAGGGAATTTAGTGTAGCTAGAAGTCCTTAGCAAAATGATGTTGCTGAAAGGAGAAATAGGACACTAATTGAGGCTGCTAGAACCATGTTAGCTGACTCTAAGTTACCTACTACATTTTAGGCTGAAGCAGTTAATACTGCTTACTATGTGCAGAATAGGGTATTAGTATTTAAGCCTCATAACAAGACCCCTCATGAACTGTTTAGAGGTAGAACACCTACTCTAAGCTTTATGAGACCATTTGGGTGTCATGATTTCATTTTTAATACCTTAGGTTATCTAGGCAAGTTTGATGGAAAGTCTGATGAAGGACTCTTTGTTGGATACTCACTGAATAGTAAAGCTTTTAGGGTATACAACATTAGAACTAGGAAAGTAGAAGAAAACTTGCATATTAGGTTCTTGGAGGATAAGCTTATTATTGCAGGTGATGGACCAAAGTGACTGTTTGATATTGATGTTCTAACAAAATCAATGAATTATGTGCCAGTTGTAGCAGGTACAAACTCTAATGATTTTGCATGTACAAAAGAAAGTATTGGTGCAGGTCATTCTAGCAAGGAGACAGGATCTAGCCAAGACTACATTTTGATGCCACTATGGAAAGATGGTTCACTATTTGATTCTTCTTTAAAGAATGTTAGTAATGATGAACCACAACCATCTAGTGATGCTGGAAAGAAGGATGATGAAGGTGTAAGTAAAGAAAGTGGAATTGATGATCAAGAGAGGCCCGAAAACAGTACTAGAAATGATAATGATGCTGGGCCAAGTATTAATACTGAACCAAACATATTTTCTTTGGGAGATAATGCTACACTTGAAGCCACACATGCTGATTTCTTTGGTGATGAAAAAGAAATGGATATGAGCAACATTACTACCACATATCCAGTTCCTTCTGTTTTAACTGCAAGAATACATAAGGATCATCTAATTGAGCAAGTAATTGGAGACTTACATTAAGCTCCACTAACAAAAAGAATGTCACAACAAAATCTTAAAGAACTTGGTTTGTATAGTTCAGTTCAACAAAGAACAAATCATGAAGACCTTTATACTTGTTTGTTTGCTTGTTTCCTATCCCAGGAAGAACCCAAAAGGATTGCCAAAGCTCTAAGTGATCCAGCTTGGGTAGAAGCAATGCAGGAAGAGCTTCTACAGTTTAAGCTACAAAAGGTTTGGATACTGGTAGATTTGCCTAAGGGTAAGAGGGCTATTGGTACAAAATGGATTTTTAGAAACAAGAAAGATGAGAGAGGCATAGTAACTCAAAACAAAGCAAGGCTGATTGCACAGGGATATACTTAAGAAGAAGGCATAGACTATGATGAAGTTTTTGCTCCTGTAGCAAGAATTGAGGCAATAAGGCTGTTCTTAGCTTATGCTTCCTTTATGGGATTTATGGTGTATCAAATGGATGTAAAGAGTACTTTCCTTTATGGCACGATTGAGGGGAGGCTAATTATGTTAATATGCAGTCAAGAATGGATGGAAGAGAATGTAACATCACTTTATGAGACTATGTTGATACAACATCAAGCAGAAGTGGGTGAAGGGTCAGGGCAACCCACTGACCTCCAAAACACATCCACCATTGTTTCAACATCTAATCTTAAACCAATCACTATTCCATCAACCTAAAAAGACCTAAAGACCTAGGAAAGTCAAAAAGGGCCACTGAGATATCTCAGTCTAGTGGACCTATTCTCCTTGTTACAGATAAGATGGTCACTAAGGAGTGGGAAGATAGAATGGAAAGGGCTGCCACTACAGCTTCTAGCTTAGAAGCAGAGCAAGACAATTGTAACATAAATGGGACCCAATCTATGGAAACACTTAATGAGCCAAATCCTTAGGGAACTGGTTCAAGTAGTTGTCCCAGGTGCCAAGATACCATATTAGGGGTGTAGAAGCTCAAACTAGGTTTGAGGCTGCCTCTAAACAGTCCAATGATCCACCTCTTAACACACTTGGTAGTGGGGAGGACAGCATGAAACTAAAGGAATTGATGGAACTTTATACAAAACTGTCTGAATTGTGAGAAAAAGAAATGAGAGATATAGTGAGCTAAAAAACAGAAATATAGCTGTGTAGAGTGATTCATTAAGAAAAAGAATTAAGAGAATAAGTGAGAAAAAAAGCAGAAAGAGAGCTTGTGAAAATCAAAAAAAAAGAAAAACAAAATTGATGATGGAAATGCTTTTTAAGACGAAATTATGGTTAAAACTAGTATCTCAAAAGTTAGTACTGCTAGGCATTATTTAGTACTGCTAGGCATTACTTATTACCGCTGGGCATTACTTAGTACTGTTGGTCATTACTTAGTACTGTTGGGCATTACTTAGTACTGTTAGGCAAACCTTAGTACTACTAGACGACCGTTAGTACTGTTTGGGGCATAACAGAATTTTCCTAATTAAATATAGCCGTTGAGATATTTTCTCCAACTACTTCGCTTATAGGTTTGACTATTTTGGATAATTCATGATCTTTCTATAAATCATAAGATTTCTTCAAGATAAGAACAAATTTTATTCAGTCGGTCCAATCAAAACCTTAAGTGCTATCTACAATCTCAATTGACTTTGCCTAACATACATACTCTCATCATCGATCATATCCCAGAACTCTAATCGAACTTCTCTCCATCAACAATGGTAAATTTGGAATTCTGTGATACACACAACATGTTCGCCTACCTATAGAAACCAAAAGGCAGTAAAGGATTTCATCAAATAGTAAATTTTCTCAATACAAGTCACATTAGGTATGCTCTTACTAAAAATCTCACTATTTATGTTTCTCTCATCCAACAGTTTTGGCAAACCGCTACTACAAGCACACCTAATAATGGAGAAATGGAAATAACTGCTGCAATAGATGGGGAAGTTAAGATTGTTACTGAGGCATCTATTAGGAGGCATCTCAAGTTAGAAGATTTTAATGCTGTTAGTAATTTGCCTACTACTAAAATTTTTAAGCTACTTGCTCTTATGGGGTATGTGTCTAATTCTTACAAATTGACCTTTCAAAAGTGAAACTTTTCCCCTCAATAGAGATTTTTGATCCATACCATCCTTCATTGTTTAAGTTCTAAGAAAACTGCTTGGGAACAATTTAGTAGCAATATAGCAACTGCTATCATTTGCTTGGCCACAAACAAAACTTTTAATTTTTCTAAATTAATTTTTGATGGTATGGTGAAAAACTTGGATAGTAAGACTAAATTTTTAATGTATCCAAGATTTATACAAATCTTTTTGAACAAGCGCAAGAGACTGCTTCTACCTCACAAAAGAACTTATATTGCTCCTACCCATACACAAAAACTTTTTAGCAATATGAGAAGGGCTTCTAAGGGTTATACTAGGGTGGACATTCCGTTGTTTTCTACAATGATTGTTCAGGGCCCAGTTGTTCAGGGTGAAGGATCAACACACCCAGTTAAGTCTCATTACACGCCCACCAATGCTCCATCAACCTCACCATCACCAAATTCACCAACCTCTAGGAGATCACCCAGACAGGAAATTGAGGTTCCTCAGCCCAGTTCTCTTCCTTACACCAATGTAGCAGATGAGGCTGCTTCCACAGGTGTGGATGTCAGACATGGAGAGGCTGCCACTACTGTCACTAGCCTAGATGCAGGACAGTGCAGTGGTAATATTGATAAGACCCCATCCATGCCCTATGATTCACCACTCCCAAGAGTTCATACACTTGGAAGTGATGAGGGCAGAATGCAACACAATGAATTGATGGATTTGGTTACAAAATTATCAAAAAGAGTTGTAGCTGTGAAGACAGACTTGAGGCAGACAAAGAAAATCTATGGTACTGCTCATACTAAGCTTATAAAGAAGGTGAAAAAGCTAGAGAAGACTGTTAAGTCAAGCCAAGCTAGAAGGAGGGTAAGGATTATGGTCTCTGATGATGAAGGTGGTTTAGAGGATCCTTCCAAATAGGGTAGGAAGATAACTAAAATTGATCAAGATCTTGACATTACTTTGGTACAGATGGGTGCACTGACTCAGGGGAGGGATGGACAGGATATGGAGTACAGATACCAGTTACTACTACTGGTGCAAAAATTAGTACTATCAGCCCTGAAGTTAAAACTGCTAGGGATTCTGTTGATGATATTGCTGCTGAAAATTTAGTGTACATCAGAAGGAGTGCAGCAAAGACAAAAGATAAAGGTGAAGGTATAATAGAAGAGTCTGAATCGGCTATGACCAAGATAAAAAGGCAACAAGAACAAGAAAGACTTAGTCTAGAGATAGATGTGAGACTACAAGAGGAGTTTGATGAATAAAAGAGGTAGAGGATTGCCAGGGTACATGAAGAAGCTAGTTCCTTTAATGTTGAAGAATGGGAAAACATAAAAGCTAGAGTTGAATCTGATGAAGAGATAGCTGCAAGATTACTAGCAGAAGAGCAACAAGAATTGACTATTGAAGAAAGATCAAAATTGTTTGTAGAGCTAATGGACAAAAAAAAGAAGTATTTTGCTGCAAAAAGAGCTAAAGAAAGGAGGAATAAGCCACCCTCACAGGCTCAACAGAGGACCTATATGTCTAATTATATCAAGCACATGGGAAGTCATACACTGAAGCAGTTGAGAGGTTATTCCTTTAATGAACTCAAGAATTTGTTTGAAGCAACAATGAGGAGGACAAACACTTTTGTACCTATGGAGATTGAAATTAGAAGAAAAGTTCTAGAGTTAGTAGTAGATAGTTCACAAGCAGCAGTTACTGAATCTACAAAAGAAGCTGGAGGTACTAAAAGAGCTGCAGAAGAAGAACTTGGTCAACAAAGTTCTAAGAAGCAAAAGCTAGATGAGCTATCACAAGAAGAGCTACAACAGTTGATGATCATAGTTCCAGAAGAAGGGATGAATATTGAAGCCCTGCAAACCAAATATCCAATCATTGACTGGGAGGTTTACACTGAAGATTCAAGAATGTACTGGAAAATCATCAGGGTTGGAAATCATATTTAGGTATATCAATTCTTTGAAGATATGCTAAAGACTTTTAACAGGGATGATTTAGTCAAAGTATGGAGTCTGGTTCAAGAAAGGTTCAACTCAACAGAACCAACAGAAGATAAAGAAAGAGAGATATGGGTAGAGTTGAAGAGACTGTTTGAACCTGATGCTAATGTTGAGTTATGGAAGTCTCAGAAACATATCCTTGATATAACATAGAGACTGTATCATACATGTGGAGTGCATCATGTATCTATAAAGGATGGAGTGGATATATACATGTTGGTTGAAAGGGAATATCCTTTGTCAAGAGGTGTTCTTACACAGATTCTAGTTGCAAAGCTCTTGGTGGAACAAGATAATGAAATGTCCAGAGAACTTCTTAAGAAGATATTTATGCAGGTTGAAAGACCAAAAAACCAAGAAGATAAATGTGTTTATAAGAATCCTCTCTGAGAACAAGGTTTTTAATTCAAGAAACTTGATGATTTAGAGGTAAATCACAAGTTTAGGAGAGGATTATTGGGAATTAAAAGTCTTCATATTTAGTACTGCCAAGCCAAGAGTTAGTACTACTTAAGATTACAACTGCCAGTACTAACCAGTTAGTACTGCTAGAGTAAGTTAGTACTGCT
>BQNB010092200.1:3853-21342 GCA_026074375.1 Tanacetum coccineum | reverse complement strand
CCTAGTTAAATATCCCACGCGTCGTAGGGATATATATATATATATATATATAGATATTTTCCATATGAAAATATCTAAGAAATCATAATATCTTTTTTCTTTCTAATATCTATCTTTTTTTTCTCTCATCTCTCTCTCTTCTCTCTCTCTCAAAACTAATCATCTCTCTTTCTCCTTTCTTGTTTCGATTCGTGTTATGAAGTGAAGTAAATCGGGATCCTACAGTTTATTTATTATAGTTAAAATAAAGTGGCTAGGATTAGCCTTCAATCTCTATACTTTTATGGTAACAACACCCTTTAGGGTTGTGGTTAAAAGAATGTTTTTCCTTACAATTTGATGTAACAGATTATTCCAACTATCACAATTGAATTAAGTGTTAGTTATGCATTCACCTTTTTCAGGATTGTTTTCATAATTTTAGTTATTTTCATCAAATCATGATAATTTATTTATAACAGTGTAATAACAATCACTTGCCTATTTTTTATAGTCACTTAGATAACTTACCTTTATGGTGAAACGTTTAAAAAGTTTATGTACATAATTGGTGCATTTCTACGTGCTTAATAAAAATGATTTTCGTTTAAGGGAGTACTTTTTTAGTATAACTGTCCTCTTCATATGATTCCTATACAACTCAAACACTATTACCAGTTAAGATTAAGTACTATGAAATACTTTATACGATCCCTAGTTTTGTATGATACACATACAAACAATTTATACGTCTCTATTCATATCCTTATATAAACAGTCCTCAAGTACTCTTTCTTTAGACACCAAAAACTTGTACATTAAACAAACCCTAGAGAGAAAATGAAGAGACTTTTTGGTTGCAACATGTTACTCTTAGTTTTACTAATGAGTTCACTTAATGATGCTAGAATGGTGTTTGCTATTGATCCAACACAAGGGTTTACTATAGTCCCATTAACTTCAAGTAGCTTCATATACCAAAAACCTTACAATGTACCACTCGAGAGTCGATATAGTTTCGATGATGGAGTTCGTCGATTTTGGGTTTACTCAAATGATGAGCCATTTGAACCTGGAAGTAATACACGACCCCGGACGGAAGCTCAAATAAAAGTAAGAGCATTTGTTAAGGGTCCTAATTAACCAGAATCTCTGTGATTTGTCAAAAAAAATACATTGCTTTGTCGTACCGTACATATATGCAATGTATATTTGTGACAACATTGAGATTCTGATTAGAATCCTAATGTCATATCTATCATGTGAAATTTTATGAATCATGGACAATATTATGTTATTGAAAGGATTTTCCTAAGTAATAAATAAATATCATATTTAAAAATGCAATGCCAAACACCTTGCGTGTTAATTTTTAAACTGTTACACACTTCTTTTAACATGTTAATATGCAGCCAGACTACACCTCGGGGATTTGGCAGTTCGAAGGCTATGCTTTTGTACCACATGGAACGTCGGGTGCTACAATACTACAAATCCATGGTGCAGCCCAAGGTAACACGACGTTATTACTAAGGATCTATAATGGAGACATGAGGTATTACGACGGGGAAGTGATTGCTACTGATTTATACGACAAATGGTTCAAGGTGAACCTAATCCACAACGTGGATGAAGGGAGGCTTACGGTTTATATTAACGACGTTGAGAAATTTGAGTCACACGACCAAGGTCCAGGGGACCTGTATTTCAAGTGTGGCGTTTATGGTGCCCCGAGTGATACAAGCAAATATATGGAATCAAGGTGGAGAGACATCAAAATATACAAAAAGTGACATATAATGTATAAAGAGAAGTATCATATAATGTATCTATTATACAGTTAAACTTGTGAAAAAGTGTATGTAAGGATGCAAGTGAAAAAGTTATGTAACTATGTGAGTGATATCTGATATGCGATATAGACTTTATTTATCCAAAGTAATCTTTCTTGGTTTATTTTAGAGGAATGTTGACACTCACATATGTAAGCAGAAGAGTTTCTCCGGCAGTCTAAACGCATAGAGTGGTAGGTGCGTTGGCTCCTATAAGTTTTATACAAGTTCCATGAAAACAAGATACAAAGGTACATGCCATGACATACATCACCTCATAAAATATCCTACGACAAAAATAAATCACTTCTACAGAAATGTAACTATTCATGTACAATGTACAAATGACACCTCACTTGACCTAATAAACTCAAATATTGTTGCACACAATCAACCAAGAGCGGAACTAATAAAGAGCAAGGGAGGGTCCCGGTCTCCCAAAAAGTTGTGACAAATAATGTAAATATTATTCATTCGGTCTTAAAGTTATTGCCTACCTTTTTATTTTAAGATGTGCCAAGATTATTGTACATTTTTTTTATATTAAACAATCGAAAAGAAGTTTAGTGGTGAGAATGATGTTTGATTAGTTGAAGTCTCACTTTTATTGAACTGTGTATTTTTTTGGCTGTAGACAATAATTTTTGACGAGAAGAGTATATGTTTTAAGGGTAATTAAGTTGACAATACAGTCGAATCTTCTACTTCTTAACCGGCTTTTGACTATAAACATAGGGAAGTGATTTGCACACTCCTTGTTTTGATTGAGACACTCAAAATTATGGTGACTTGACATTTATACCCTTAGATCAGTTTTACTCATATTTATTCTTACAAAGGCATAAATGTCAAGTCATAATAATTTTGAGTGTCACAATCAAAACAAAGAGTGTGCAAATCACCTCCCATAAACATATGCATAATTGCATATCCTCATCTATTTTCATGATTAAATAATTGATACAATAGGTTATTAATGGCTTACATAATATGGATAATCTTGGCCCATTTAATTCATGTAATAAAACTATGCCTAAGCCTAAACCTTTCTTATATTTAATTCGATATGTATTATTGTTTAAAACTTACTTCTTATTCTATATATATATTGATTATTTCATGTTTGATATATGAAATTCAGATGATCAATTATGAGTTATGATCTTCTGTATTCAAAATTTGAGACTTGAGCTTAATAATATTATTTTTTGTTCGTTTTATTATATACGAATTTACCTTTTTATAGTACATGACTATTTAAATAATTTATAGTTATAAAAAAGTTTATTTAAACTTTCATAAATTCAGCCTTTAAAATAGTTGTTCAAGCTCCGCCACTATTTCAACATAAAAAAAGACAAACCCTTATTCGTTGGTGCTGAAAACCATGAACAAAATGAATAAAATGCCAAAAAAATACAAAGGCTCTAAGAAACTTATGTATTGGCTATAGTCCTACAAGAACTTGTGTATGGGGTATATGAATTAACATACTAGTGAGCTCAGTAATTTGAATGTTATTTTCATATAAGTTCTTAGAAAATAATGTTGTTAAAACTCGAATAGTATGTACTTTACATTGCAAGGGTGTATTTGTCCTTTTATAATACTTTCATTTCATTTACTTTTTTGTTCCTACATACCAAACAACTTGCACTAATCACTTATTTCATTACAACAAAGCAACTATACATAGCAATGAAATGGTGCTGCTCATTTCATTCCTTTATTCATTCCATCAGGCCAACCAAACAAACCCAAAGTGTCAAAAATGTCGTATAACTCACGAAATGATACTGTTTAGAGTTTACATCCACATCCGTATGGCAAGAAACCGTTAGATTATTTCATTATAAAAGAATGGATGAGGTTTTTTCTAAATTTATTTCAAGAAGGCGATTTTTTGACGGGAATGTATTTGGTTTATCTCGAGTTTATATGTGACCGTGCGTGTTCGGC
This sequence comes from Tanacetum coccineum, assembly GCA_026074375.1. Taxonomy (NCBI): domain Eukaryota; kingdom Viridiplantae; phylum Streptophyta; class Magnoliopsida; order Asterales; family Asteraceae; genus Tanacetum; species Tanacetum coccineum. Next base: position 17,572 of record BQNB010092200.1, on the reverse strand, counting down.
TTTTTCTATAACTATTCCAAATAATGGACTTGGTGAGTTTTTGGGTGTGTTTGTTACATGTCGATGGAATAATGGAATGATAATGACATCTATTAAATGTGTTTGGTAGATAATTTTGGAAATCAAGATATGAATACATACTCATAGACCCATAGAGGTAACTTTGGTGTGTCATGCCTCTTGTATTTTCTTTCTTCACCAAGTATATATCAAAATTTCAAATTCTATCAAAAGAATTCAAATTTCAAACTCAACTTTATAGTCAAACCCATATCAATACATATTCCATCACTCTTAGAGACCTAGGTATCGTAACTTGGCAACACCATTTTTTGGGTGCCACATCAGCGCCACATCAGCATAACCACGAACTGATTGGCAAAGCAAATTAAAGGATTCTTGTTCTATTCCCCCTCTTGGAGGACGGCGAAAAGAGAGATAAAGAGAAGAGAGCCCAAGTTTATCAGCCACACTAATGGATTTGCTCTCTTCAAGAGCATACAGCCTCAGAAATTTTTCTTTAAAAGGAATACTACCAATCCAAGAATCAGCCCAAAAAGAAGTGTTAACCCCATTACCAATTTTTTTTCGAATAAATTGGAGAAAATCAATACCTTTATCTTTGAGCGAATTGACAGCTTGAAGGATATCAGACCAGATGGATCGCCTATTCGGCTTAACTGTGAGCCCAATAGCTCCATGGAAACCAAACAAAGCTTTGATGAAGGTAGACCACAACGACGAGCCATCCGAAAAGAAGCGCCAAACCCATTTGAATAAAAGAGCACGGTTGATTGCAAAAGAAAGGTGAAGCGTCTTCATGACTAAGATAAAAAGAAACAGAGATAAAAGGTCGCCTTGTTTCAACCCTTTGAAAAACTGAAATTCCTTAGTGGGATTACCGTTAACAAGAACCGAGCCCTTAACATTATTGAGACATCCACTTATCCAGTTGCGCCATTTCAAACCAAATCCGAATGACTTCAAAGTTTCATCTAAATAGTCCCATTTAACGGAGTCGAAAGCCTTTTTGAAATCCACCTTAAAAATCATACCTTTAAATTTAGTGTGCTTACACCAGGACATAAGCTCATTAAGGATGAAAGGGCCGTCAAGAATTTGCCGGTTTGCGACAAAGGCGGATTGCACATCGCTAATGAGATCGGGAAGCACAAGACATAAACGATTGGCCAAGATTTTAGAGATAATTTTGTAGGTACTTCCAATTAGGCTGCCGCTTTGACTTCTTCGTTAGAAATTTCACTTTCAAGATCCTCCACTTGATCAGATGTAAGACGGACATGGAATTCATAGTCTAAACAAATATAGGAGGAAGGAGGAGACGAAAATTGCTTACTAAAGTGATGAAAAAATTCGTTCTTAACAAGCGACGGTTCAGAAATCCAATTACCATCAGCAAGAATGCCTCTAATTGCAAGTTGAGCTCTCTTTTTATTAATGATGCCGTGAAAGAATTTTGAGTTTTCATCGCCTTCAATGGACCAACGGATTTCAGCTTTTTGTGAGAGCTCGGAAGCATTCACGGAATTGATCTCATGTAATTCGTTAAGAAGCAAGGCCCTTTTGTTAAGAGAATCATCGTTAATTAATCCTAGATCGAAGAGTTTATCGAGACAGAGAATATCTTGCTGAATTTGACACTTCTTAGCATTGGACTTAAGTCTAAATTCTTTAGTCCAGCTCTTGATAGCTATTTTAAGAAGCTGTAGCTTCCTTTGCAAACGAATCAGGGCATTATCATCAGAAACCATTAAAGAATTCCAAGTGTTTTCCATAAACGCGTCAAATCCATCCAAAGAAAACCAAGAGTGAAAAAACCTGAAGGGGGTAGGACCATAATCCAAGCACGATTCACGAAGGAGAATTGGACTATGATCCGAGAGGTTTTTATTAATGCCAACTGGCCAAAAGGTGCAGAAGAAGTCGTACAAGCTTTGTGTTTTTATGATAAAGAAAAACAATCAAGATATACTCTTTTTTTATTTCCGATGATTTTATGAGACCAAAAGAAAGCATAACCATCCAAAGGAGGATCATTAAACTGCTCGACGAATACATTTGATTAACGCAGTCGCACCTTGTGGTTAAAAACAGTACCGAAATCTTTAACGTTCGCAACGCCTTCGTTAAATACCCATAAGAAACCAGTCTCACCATCCCATCTACTGATAAAAGACTGAAGATAATTCCATAAATCACGTTTCTCGGAAAGCTCTTGGGGGGCATAAATAGAAATGACCGAGAAGCCTAGTAGAAGATGGGATCCAAGTGCCCATTATCGCGACAAAATAATGGATTGGAAACGGTTCTTTAACAAACATGTTTGTGTTCCAGATAATACAATACCACAGAGAATCCACCGAAGGCCCAACACGTGATCAAAAATACATGTTGCCCCAACTCCTTGATGTACAAACGTCGATATCCTCCATTTAGTTTCTGAAGAGACATAAAATTAATTTGTGTTTTATGAACAATACTACATTTATCCACTCATTTTTCGCCTTGTTACCAAGGCCTTGAATATTAAGAGATAAAAAATTCATCTATTAAAGTTAATCTCTCATTTTGAACCAATTATTGACTCAATGTCTTTCATACACCCATCCATTTTGTATCCCATGGCACGGCCCACGTTAACTAAGCTGTCCATAAGGTCGAGAATAGATACACCTGCCTTTGTTTGAACGCAACTGAATAGAATTTGGAAAGTTGTCATGCCTCGTTTCTTCTTGCTTTGTCTAGTCCTACTGGAGGATGGATGAGCACAATTAGAGGATACTGGGTACAGGATCTCTTTAGGTTTCTCCTGATCAGAGGTACTTGTCGTAAAGCCAGGGGGAAATTTAGGGTCTACACTTTCCATACTACCGAATCATTGTGTTGTTCTTATGAGCAAACCATAAATGCTCATAAGGATCTTCGGATACTGGGTTTCTTCATTCGGCAGAGTTCGGGTCTACTTACTTTGGGGGCTTCATCATGAACTGAGTTAAGAAACATGATCGAACTCCCTGAATATAACTCGTTTCGGATACTTTATCTATCTTCACTGTTTCGATAATCATTATTAAAAATGGGAGCAATCTTCACCAGAAGAAGAGAATCATCGTAATCCTCGAAATCAGGAACCCAAGCATCAAATCCTTAACCGAATCAATATGCGATACCATGTATGATTATTTTTCTTATGTTGATAACAACATCCATTTTGTTTTTTTAGGCTAAGATTTTTACACGAAAAGGAGGTATGTCCGTCTCCCATTTCCACTTAATTCTCCCCAATAGACGTAATTCTTCTAAAAGAAATATGAGTCAAGCCTTACCGGGAAGACTTCAAACCGAAAACCCATATAATCCGTTCATTTGTTAACTCAAAATTGTTATCTGCCTGTTTGAGGATGAGAACCAAGATCTTTACACCCGTATGAGCATAGAAACTTCTGTTTGCTTGCGGACGAATAAAGTCAAAAAGCAACACATACCACCAAGGTAACTTATTTTAACATTAAATCTAGAAAACCTTCTTTAGCAATCAAAACAGGAAGATTAGGGATGATAGGGACCTCATTAACCTTACCCATAAGAGACAAATTAAAATCAAACTCCTTAATACAGGAGTCGTCCAGGATGATTGCAGGCTCAACAGACGCTCTTTTAACTTTTTTGGGGTGGAAAAGTTTCTTTGAGAACGCGGAAAATGAGTTTTTGTGAGCGTGTAGAACCTTAGGAGGGGAATGATTAGGTTTTTGAGGCCTATCAAAGTGAACATGATTCGCGAATAAGTGGAATCTGCCAATCCAAATGGTACAAAGGTTCTCTACCAAACGATCAAGATTAAAAACCTTAATGAAATGGACAAAAGCGAATCTTTTGCCAGCTTTGGATTTTTTGAAAGGGATAAAAACATCGACAACCATACCATATGCACTGAACCTTTCAATAAATCACGAGCGGAGGTTTGGGAATCAGGAAATTGTTCACGTAGACCGATTTGGAGATGTGAGCACCTCATGTTCCTTAGAACGTTGTGTTTCTTACTAGTGACATTTTGCCAATCATCAGAACCTATGACAGAGGAATGGATCCAGAAAACACCCAAAACACTTTGGATTGAAGGGAGATCTAAAATACAGAAACAAATCAAAATGATAATCAAAACCTAAAAACACATGTCGAATCAGATAAAGAGAGATTAAAGATGCAAATCAATATAAATGACACCTCCCACTGATATATGATCATTCAGGACGGAGGGAGCAATCAAAGATCGAAAACCTCGGCCCAATCAACATATAAAAGCGAATAGGAAATTACCATCGACATGACTCACACAATCAATAATCAATCTTTATATAATGAATGATGGTTTAACAGGCTTCGATCAATGTGTGTGTGTGTGTGTGTGTGTGTGTGTGTGTGTTACTTCAAGCGGGTTTGATTATAAAAAAAATAACCATGATAAGTAAAATCGTAAGATCTTAAAATCAAGATCGAGATCTTCCAACTTGCACTAATCACTTATTTCATTACAACAAAGCAACTATACATAGCAATGAAATGGTGCTGCTCATTTCATTCCTTTATTCATTCCATTCCTTTCTCATTCCATCAGGCCAACCAAACAAACCCAAAGTGTCAAAAATGTCGTATAACTCACGAAATGATACTGTTTAGAGTTTACATCCACATCCGTATGGCAAGAAACCGTTAGATTATTTCATTATAAAAGAATGGATGAGGTTTTTTCTAAATTTATTTCAAGAAGGCGATTTTTTGACTTGAATGTATTTGGTTTATCTCGAGTTTATATGTGACCGTGCGTACTATTCCAAATAACGGACTTGGTGAGTTTTTGGGTGTGTTTGTTACATGTCAAAGGAATAATGGAATGATAATGACATCTATTAAATGTGTTTGGTAGATAATTTTGGAAATCAAGATATGAATACATACTCATAGACCCATACTAGTCTGGAGAGGTAACTTTGGTGTGTCATGCCTCTTGTAGTTTTTTTCTTCACCACGTATATATCAAAATTTCAAATTCTATCAAAAGAATTCAAATTTCAAACTCAACTTTATAGTCAAACCCATATCAATACATATTCAATCAAGCATACTAAACGCACTCTTAAACTTTGTCTCACTATAAGAAAAAAGTGTCACGTAAGGAAAAAATATACTCACTTTTTTATGTCATATTAAATAGACTCTTACTTCTATCAACACTTTTTAAGTGTGAGAAAATCAAATAATTTTTTAGTGACACTTCTTTTATATTTTTTGTGACAATTTTTACTTTTAGTGACCCATTTTACTTTTAACGACACTTTACTTTTAGTATTACTTTTTTATGTGTCATTAGAGGACACATTTTTTTCTTTCTATTTTGTAATAAGATCCGGTGACTTGCGAATACCAAGTATTATTGGGCGGTGTTTGGTTTGTAGTGTTAGTATGGGTTTGAGAGAATTAAAGAGAAATTTGTCACTTGATTGCAGCATTTGGTTTAAAAATTAAGTATCATTCCTTGAAAATGTGAGGTCCCTCATTCCATACAAGATAGCCTGGTTTTAACACAAGTTTTACAAAACAAAGTCACACAATTCTGAGCCGGATTTGTTAGCTTTACTCGTCCGGTTTTGGCTTGGTCTTTCGTTTCTGCTGGATTACCTAAGGATAGATTTGGAGATCAAGTTATCATGAAGTTATTAGGGGCGTCTTAAACTACGGACTTACTTAGTTTAGCTAATGTCTTATTCCCTCCTTTTATGGCAAGTAGCTCATTATTACGTATTAAGGACATAACGACCATGATAGTCGATATGATATGATATCCATGGAGCATCTTTAACATTTAACAAACTTGTGACACATAAATTACAATAAAGAATTGTTATGATATCTCTTTCGAAAATGACATGTGCTAGTCTTATGACATTTTCATTATATATCTTAGACAATATCATAAAGAAACCAATGATTATATCTCACAAGCCCTCTTGAGGGTGCAATGGCCAACATGCTACTCAATTAAATTATTATAGTTTTTAAATATGGTAAAGAACACAATTAGAAGCGAATCATGGTTATTAATGATAAACCATTGTGTTCGCAGAGGTTCCCTCCACCGACTCCGGATAATTAAAAAGGTAGTCATTATTTTAATAGTCGGCTAGGTAATTTTGAGTGGAAAAAACAATGTAACAATTAAAAGAAAAATAGATAATATTAGAGAGTGATTTATCATTAGCTAGCATTAGCTGTAATCTCCTTGAATCGAAATTGTAGATCGAAACCATTAATTTGATTTCTCGACTTAAAACTATATAGCTTCCACTCATTTGTGATATTTGGCTCTTCTTATATGCTGTAATGCTATTTCTTCTCATAGTCTATATCCTTAATCCGGAGTATTCACCTAACTAATATTGCATTGGGGACATTTTAACTTGATGACTAAAACAAGCATCGTATATGACAATATGAGTCTACCTCGGAGCACATTCCATAATCAAACTACCTAACGGGTTTTCACTATGATGGACCTCATCATCAGAGCCGTCCCGTGGTTTCTGGTGGCCCTAGGCAATAACAATAAAGAGACCCCATTACATTTGTAAATAAAAGAGAAGTTGCAAATAAACTTATATTATATGTCTCATATATGTTTAATAAATGTGGCCCTGTTTAAGTGGAGGCCCTGTGCGACAGAATATTTTACACACCCTTTCGAGACCCCTCTCCTCATCATATCCTGTTAGTTATTAGTAGAATATCTTTACATGCTTGATCCTCTAGTGTATTCTAATTAGACCAAATATTTAATTATGAATGTTGGAGGGTAAACCTGCTAGGTGTGTGCATTGAGTGGTGGTCAAGGAGATGTCAGAAACGATCTTTAGATTAATCTGATGAGACCGCGTGCATCAGAGTTAAAAAAGCTCGCCTCGCCCTCACGGACTAACCAGCAGAGGAGATACCTCATCCATTTTATGCATATTGTCAGATTAAAGCTTCGTTTAAACGTGACATGGTAGCTAAATTAACCACGTGTCAAATGTAACTATTTGCTACTCAGAATAAAGACATTCATAGATATATAACAAGCGGGATTACCCGCGCGTTGCTGCGGGCCGTTAATTTTTCGCGTGTTGTTGCGGGGCATTAATTTCTTTTATTTTTTAGTATTTTGTACGGGTTTATTTTTTCGGTCTCATGTTTAATAGTTTGTTTTTTTTAGTATTTTTGTGCGGGTTTATGTTTTTGGTCTCATGTTTAATAGTTTGTTTTTTTATCTAGGCTTATGTGTTATGCCTCATGTTTAAAAGTTTTTTTTTGTACTGGTTTTTTTTAAATAATTTTATGGGATCACGTGTGGCTTAAACGACGTCCGCGCGTTGCTGAAGTGCGTTTTTTTTTGTATTTTGTGCGGGTTTATTTTTTTGGTCTCATGTTGAATAGTTTTTTTAATATGGGCTTATGTTTTGGGCCTCATGTCTAATTTTTTGGCCTCATGTCGCGAGTATTATTTTATCCCAAAAAACTGGGCACTGTAGCAACACTTTAAAAACGGCGTCGAGTAATTTTATGTTTTATAGTGCATATTAAAAAAAAAAGACAAATGGGCTGGCCCAGTTTCGGAGCCCAAAAAACTGGACATTGTAGCAACACTTTAAAAACGGCGTCGTTTGCCACCGTTTTTAGTATGTATATAATGGGCCGGTAAATGATTTAACAAACCCACAAAAGCATCGAAATCTACATGATCTTAAAAGTCAAGACAAAGCTTCTCCAGTGCACTTTAGTAGTGACTCATTGATTAATCATTAATAGTAGGTTAGCTGCTACATTAAGGGTATGTTTGGTGTGACGTAGCAGTAGCAACAAGCAGTAACTGTAGCAGGAGCAGTTAATAGAAGCATGTTTGTTTAAAAAATGTGTTTGGTAAAGTAGCTGTAAGCTATAATTAAAAAGTGTAAAATTACGAAAAAAGGCATATAACCTAATTAAATTAAAGAAATTATAAATTTTATATTTGAGGGTATAAATGTAATTTTATAACAAACTGCTTGAAACAGTTGTGAAATGCTTCTTCAATAAGCATTTGAGATTGGAGCGGTTAAACAATATTCAAATACTTGTTGAGGTGTTGCCAAACAAGTTTTTGTATTTAAAATGCTTATCGCTTGTCGCTCTTAAAAGCTCTAAAAAGCTTGTTGCCAAACACAGCCTAAAACGTTAAAATTTGATTTTTTACAACAGTCAAACTTTTCATTTAATTAATCATAGATGCATTAAAGTTCAACAACTGATTAATATTAGTATCTATTTCAGTACGTATCTTAGGGGGCGTTTGTTTACATTAATGGTTTACTTTAACATTTAGTCTAAAGATATGGGTTCTATATTGATGCAATGGGCCCACTTAAATAAATATCAGTCAAGATAAAAAGCAGCTATACATATGAAAGTCAAACAAAATAAATGGTGTAGAATAATACACGTCTAATATTTACATAAAGAGACAAATGATTCTTTAAAACCACATCACTTACTCTACTTTTGTAGAAGCCAATATTTTTAGTTTCAAGTGGGCCCATCTCAGCCCAAGCCATCAACCAAACATTTTATTTAAGTCAAATCCGAGTTTTAGTGATGAGTCATGCCTACCAAACGGCTTCTTACTTTTCATGAGATTTAAGATTAGCAGAATTTTAGTTTAGGGAAAGTATTTGTTAGGTTTCTCCACCACTTGTTAGTTGTTAATTTGTTGATTATTATTGGATAAAAAACATTTTATAATAGGACAAAATGTCGTACTTCTAGATTATGTGCTTTAGACCTCATTGAAATTCATGATAATGGGCCTCAATTTTGTTTAATAACACCATACTATCGACTAAATAACGCCTAATTGTTTTGTGCGGGAGATGTTATCCGAACACTCAAAATGGTACGAATTCTCAACTAGGCGGGCAACGACGGTATCCTTTAGTTGAAAAATGTCAGCATACTGGTAATGAGATGGTACATGAAGAACACGAACATGACCACGAGCAACCATATCACGAACAAAGTGTACATCAATCTCAATATGTTTGGTCCGCTGATGCTGAACAAGATTAGCGGTCATATATATAGCACTTACATTATCACAATAGACAAGGGTGACATATAATAATAGTGTATGAAGCTCTTTGATAAGATTACGAAGCCAGGCAGTTTCAGCAACAACATTAGCAATACCTCTGTACTCAGCTTTCAACCTCTCGATCTTGAGAGGAGTTAAGTATTTGATGTTTAAATGACATGAGTGTAGAATTTATCCCAAATAAATCACTATATACAGGATGTAGACCGCACTGGGATTGGGCATACCAGCCCAATCTACTCGGTTACATATGCAAATATTGAAACCTGTAATGGATGAATAAAGTTGGTGCCCAAAGTCCATTATTTCCATTCACGAACATATCGGAGGAAACTCTCTTAAAGAGCTGCTCCCATAATGAGGCTCTCGTGGTTCCTTGAATATATAGGCAAACCTTTGGCAGGACTGCATAAGAGATATTTGGACGCGTAAATGTAAGGTACTGCAAACCACCTACAAGACTGCGATAGAGAGTTGGGTTAGAAATGGGATCCCCGTCAGAACCAAGTTTGGATTCCGTGTCAACCGATGTCCGAGTTGGATTGAACTTAGCCATATGAGCCCTATCCAAAATCTCCAAAGCATACTTCTTTTGAGACAAAAACATGCATGTAGAGTCACGTGTGACAGAAATCCCCAAGAAGTAATTAAGCGCCCACAAATCAGTCATATCAAACTCCTTATGAAGAGATGAGATAATACGTTGAAGTAAATTCGTAGAAGATGCCGTCAGTACAATATCATAAACATAAATCAATAAAAATGCAACCTCGGAATCATGTTGATATATGAACAAGGATGAGTCACAACGACTTGACGAAAAACCAACACTGTTCGCACAACCTACAAAACATTGAAACCAAGCATGAGGTGCTTGTTTTAATCAATATAAAGATATATGTAATCGACACACATAATGGGGAAATCGAGCATCTAAAAAACCTGGTGGCAAATACATATATACAGTCTCAGAAAGGTCACCGTTAAGAAATGCATTCTTAACATCAAGCTGATGAATATGCCAATTTCGAGACAAGGTAAGACTGAGAACCGTACGAATGGTAGCCGGTTTAACAACATGACTAAAAGTGTCATCACAATCAATATCAAACTGCTGACTACGCCCATTAGCCACCAAACGAGCCTTATACATGCTTAATGACCATCGGCATGATATTTATGCCGAAACAACCACATAGACCGAACCACATTAACGTTAGGTGGTTTCAGAACAAGCAACCAAGTACTATTTTTAACTAAAGCATTATATTCATCATACATAGCAGCACGCCAATTAGGATCAGACAAAGCAATAAAAGGAGACTTAGGAAGAGGACATATATGAGACATATGAAAATTAAAATGAGGGTTAGGCTTAACAGTACCAACTTGAGCACGTGTGACCATCGGGTGAGTTCGAGTTAGAGGTTGTTGGGCTGATGTAGTGGCAGGTGTAGAGGAATAGGCCACAGGAGATGGGCCAGTAGGTGTTAGAGAGTGGGCTGTAGTGATTGATGGTTGTTGTTGGGCCGTAGGTGTTAGAGAAGGAGTGGTGGGAATTGTTTGTTGGGCTCTAGATGATGGTGAAGTAGTTGGGGTCGGGTTTGTAGGAGGAGAGGTGTGATAGATTAAATTACAGGTAAGAAGAGATGGGTTAAGAAATTCATAAGATGGGAGGGGGAGTTGTTAGTAGAAATAGAGCTGTAAGGGAATTGGTTTCGTCAAACGTGACGTGCCGAGAGAGTATAATTTTATTGGTGGAAAGGTCAAGGCAACGGTATCAGCGGTGGTAGGAGAGATATCCCAAGAAAATGCATGGTGTAGCCCAAAGGGCTAATTTATGAGGTTAGTCAAGATGTGGGTAGCATAGGCATCCAAATATTTGAAGACATGAATAATCAGGTTCCTTTTGAAATAATTTTCTGCATGGTATATCATTGTTAATTGCTGTTGAGGGAAGTAGGTTAAGAAGATAGGCAACCATATGAAGTGCCTCGACAATGTATGCGGAAGGCGGGCTTGAAAAGGCAGGGTACGGATGACATTGTTGATAGTTCTAATCATACGCTCTGATTTCCCGTTTTGTTGAGAGGTTCGCGGACAAGAAAAACAAAATTGAATTCCATTTTTCTCAAAAAGGTGAAGTAGGTTGGTGTTATCAAACTCACCACCATGGTCACATTGAAAAGCTTTAATTTCACACTTAAATTGGTTTTTGACATAAGAGCGAAAATGTAGAAACTTTTGAAACACATCAGATTTATGACGTAATGGGTAAATCCACAAGTAATGAGAAAAGTGATCAAGAAACAATACATAATATCTAAAACCACCAACACTAACAATAGGAGAAGTCCAGATATCAGAATGAATAATATCAAAAGAAGATGAAACGCGAGTATCCGAACTGACAAACGGAAGCTTCACATGTTTGCCAAGCTGACAAGCATGACAAATATGCGAAGACTTCTCTTTATTGCACGAAATATAATTACAAGAAATAAGAGATCGTAGCACTTCCGCATCGGGGTGTCCGAGACGTTGGTGCCACATAGTAGGACTGATAGAAAGCAAAGCACTAGGTACATGGGATGGTTTGGTAACTATGCAGAGGTCTCCCGAACTGTCACATCTTAGGAGGATATGACGAGTCAGGAAATCCTTTACAGAGAAACCAAATTCATCAAACTCAACACTACATTTATTATCTCTAGTGAACTGACGCATAGAAACAAGATTTTTGATTATATTAGGAGTGACAAGCACATTATGAAGATACAGAGGACGACTAAGAGTGGGCAAGATGCTATGGCCAGTGTTGGTGACAGGAATAGTTTTTTTGTCACCCACACAAACAGATGGGTATAAACATTGTTATAAACAGTACTTAAATTACTTGTGTGAGTTAAGATGAGAAGATGCACCTGTGTCCATATTCCATGTTGGGTCTTGAAGATTTATGATACTAAATGCACTCGAAACCTGTCCCAAAGTACCTCCTGTTGTCTTGGACTGTTGGGCCATTGGAATAGTCTGTTGGGCTTGGGCCTGAGCTAACATGGACTGATGGGCCAAAAGGGCTTGATTGGCTGGTAACAAGTAATAATTAGATTGTAGTTGTGCCCAAGTGTATAGCCATTGGGGCTGCTGATTAAAAATCCCAATGATGTTGTGCTGTATTCTATTATTAAATGAATAATAAAGGTTCCTAGTTAACTTTTGAGGTGCTTTGTTATGCTTCCAAAACACGTGACATTGGAGAATTCCCAGAAGTGATATTAGTAGCCATTGTAAAACATAAATAAATAATAGAAACTTGAGATCTGGTAGTGGAGAAAAAAACGGTAGATTTGGGAGGGTAGAAGAAAAGAGGATATGTGATATTTGAGAGATAAATTAGGATAGGATTAAGGAGAAAATTATATGGCTCTGATTACCATGTTAGTTTTATAATTTGCTTGATTATTATTGATGACAACCAATCTATATATAGGATATAAGAGAACATTCTAGACTATGGGCTTAGGCCCAATGACATTCATGATAATGGGCTTAATATAGATTAATAACAAATATATCGACTAATACCACTTTTAAATGTTGCTGTCAATGAGCGCATGTCCGATTGATCTTATGACAATTTGAGTATCTTAGCAGCTACAGCAGCAGCGAGAAGTCTCTGTCTATGTATTCGTATTCGCCTTAGGTTTAGGTAGTTAGATGCGAGCTGCCCCCAAAACCTATTTACTCATAACTTACATTGATTGATTAACCGGACGTTTGTGTTAAAAGAATGATAATACTCCTGTGCCTTATAGTTTAAGGAAAATGATTTGGATGTCTAACTCATATGTCTAATATTATGACTAATCTAATCATTTTTAGACACATGAATTGCATAACGTGTCTCTTCTCAAATATACCATTGATTTTACCAAATGTAACAATATCCTTTATAGGCACAAAATTAGTCATGTCAGTTAGACATCTCATCACTGCTCTTAGTTTAATACGTGTCTACCATCCTCCATCGTATTTTGTCCCTATGGTCTATCGATTTATTTGTTATTGTTCTTTTTGCGTTATCTCTAAAGTCAATAGAGAAATGGTTTAAAGGCCTAACAATGTGATTACTATTGTGCCTAAATTGAAGTGGTAATGGTTTACTGGTTTTTGAAAATGCAAGTCCTTCTATTGTCGCTAATCGGATAATGGCATATAAATCACACATACTATTAGCCGTATCAATTAACTACGTCAATCAATTTTATTAAGGACAAATGACACAAAAAGGTAATAAACTTAAGGGTAAATTTCAATCAAAGTATCACACTTTTTTCTTGCATAAAAAGGCACTCAACTTATTTTTTGGCCAATTTGGGTATTCTCGTTAAGTATTTAATGATCATCCGTTAAATTTACATTTCAAGTCCACCGTTGCGACCACCACCCCCAATGTTGATCTGGATTACGAGTCAACATTGACTCGGTGTTCATCTATTAATATGTCTATATAACAGAATTGATGTAGTGCATGTACT
>BQNB010092199.1:0-26675 GCA_026074375.1 Tanacetum coccineum | reverse complement strand
TATTAAGAAGCTTATTTTATCAGAAAATAAGAGCTTCTAACAACACTGAAATGATATAAGCACAATAATAAGCTAGATCCAAGCTTATTCAAGCTTATTACTCGTAACATCCTTAAAAACAAATAAGATTGAATTGAATAAGCTTAAGAGAGCTTTTAGGAGTCGATCTTTAAGCTTTTAAAGAGCTTTGAGACTAATAAGCTAAGAGAATAAGCACGAGAACTCAGCTTATTCAATAAGCAAACAAGCGAAGAAAATAAATTCAAATGAATAAGCTAACAATAATCACATAACGATTTCCATTAAGCTCACACCAACTTTATTACAATATCTCAATAAGCTGAAGATTTAAACGTGATACAATAAGCCAGAAATTCAAAATAAGCTAAAACTAAATGAAAATAAGCTAAAAAGAAGAAAAAGTAAACACTAAACTAATTTTCCTAATGAATCAAATTGAGGGGAGGCGAGTGATTTATATAGCCAATTCAGGGGTAGAAATTGCCAAAACCCCAAAGATAATCGCCACATTTATTAGCCAATGATTGGCATGGATCCTGCCACCTCGGACTGACATTCGTGGTAGACCCAATGAGATAAGGACACGTAGGATTCTTGATATGCTTCCTTTGCACGCTATCATTTTTGTCCTATCCGTTTCACACTTCGTTCTTATGTAAATGAATTTATAAGATATAATGCCCCGCCACGTGTATCATTTAGATTGGCTCTTCCAAGTTTAGTGGATGCTCACGTAATCACAAGGGAATTATTTTCCCAGCACATGACCTGATGTCATGCATATGTCATCCAACTCTTAATTATTCATTTGGGCTTTAAATGGGCTAATGCTAGCTTGGGCTGGTTCGGCCCATTAATTGGGTTATGGGTTGGCCCAATAAAATCCGAGGGCACCGTTGGACTCGTTTTCTCGTGCTCTTTCCAATGGCATGCTCAGGAACTTATCACGACTTTGTCTTTATCTTAATTATTGAGCACTCTTAATCGAGACGAACCCATAAATACCCGTTTTTGCTCCATTTTCAACCATTTTTACCTCCAAGACATAAAAATACCAAACAAACATATTTGCAAGATAATTATCCATATTTTAGCATTTTTAGTCTGATTAATAATGTTTTACGGAGTATAAACGATGTGTGTTTTAGCACACATCAATACTTTCATGAGGGTCGGGTTGTAAGTCAAAACTTTGAAAATATAAACTACCTCAATGCCAAGTTTGAGTCTACCAGGTTCGATTGTCTTTTGAAAATCAATGAGAAAATCATTCCACATTTTGTTCTTGAGTTCTATAGTCAACTTGAGTTTAACTATAATTTTGAAGGTCACTTCGTTATTCATTTCTTCATTCAAAATAAATCATTTTCCTTCATTCTCGAAGAGTTCGGTCATATTTTGAGGATTCTTTTTAAAGGTCACTTGACTACTTGGAGATTAGCACTCCCACAAAAGTTCGTTATCAAACCACTCCTCCTTCCCCAAGTATCATTAAAACCCTCATTCAAACTCCTCTACAAGGTCAAATAACTCACGTTCGTAACAAGAAAACCGAATATCGATGAAAATGAAATTTTAAATCATGAAATTCAAAATCATATGAGTTCATAGGTTGAGATCATTCGTGAAAATGTATTTTGTCTAGGAGGTCATCGTGATCATGTTCCGGCATGTCTATGTCATATGCTTTATTGCATTGAAACCTTCACAAAGTACAATCTAGCATTTTTCATTCTAAAATGAATGGAAAGCATTCGAAATACACCTAAGGCAAATCTACCTTACGAAATGCTATTGACTAGATTGTTTACTCATATCGTGTCTAATTTTCCCGAGTTTTCAAATGACCGCTACATCTTATGTGATCGTGTCATGCATCCTCTCGCTCCTCATTATGAGCGAAAGACGCGATTGGATCATGGCACAAAAAGATGTCGTCATTCTACCTCTACTTCTTCATCTTCTGTCATCAATCATCCATCATCCTCTCATCACATAGATGATGATAGTGATGAAGAATCTTTTCATTCTAATACCCCCTCACCATCTTAACTTATCAATTCTTTGTCAAATGTTGTTCCTAGAGTATTTGAAAACCTACCTTATGAAAATCAAACAATGCACACTTACCAAACTAAAATTTTAAACCATCAAAGTCAATATCGAGATGAGCATCAAAAAGGGTTAAGGTCAATCAGAAGAGCTCTAAAGAATGCGATGGAAATGATGAAGAATCTTTTCATTCTAATACCCCATCACCTTCTTAACTTATCAATTCTTTGTCAAATGTTGTTCCTAGAGTATTTGAAAACCCACCTTATGAAAATCAAACAATGCACACTTACCAAACTAAAATTTTAAACCATCAAAGTCAATATCGAGATGAGCATAAAAAAGGGTTAAGGTCAATCAGAAGAGCTCTAAAGAATGCGATGAGGGGTAGCAAGAAGTGAAGAAACTTGAAGGATTATTAGATAATTATTAGTACTATCTTTTAAATCACTAAGTACTTTATTACTTTGATACTTGGTTTCATGGATTTATTATTACTAGGATTTATGCTCGTAGGTAGACAGCGCAATTTGACATGGGTGATCTTTCAATTTTATCATCCATCACTATATTTGCATGATACTTGAATTATTTGACTATATGAAATTGCCATGCATATTTAAATATTATACGCCTGCCTAATTGCTCATTAAATTCTAATTTGCCTTAAACTAGTTCTATTATATCTAGTTGCCCAAGTTAGAATTAGTTCATTCTTGAGTATTATGAGTTGTTGCATATTTTTGTCACAAACCAGTCTTTTTCTGCACTAAAAAGACAAAGTTGAGAAAACTGGGAAAAAAACCGTTAAATCACATAAAACAGCCCCCAAAAAGAGGTGGCGGCCCCCTAATATATCTGGGACCGTCCAATATTTATGGGACCACCTACATAAGGGAACGAATATTTCCAGTCTTATCTTTTTTTCTGCAACTTTGACCCTCCTACCTATAGATTCAAGCTGGCATTTCTCTGTTTAGACAAACCACCTCTTGCACCCCTTAATGCCATGCTTTTCCATATTTCCTCATATCTTCCATTATTTAAACCATAACATATCCTTCATTCTTCATCATCCTCTCTAATTCTCTTCTTCTCTTTATCTTGTTCATCAATGTCTTGTTCAAACCTCCTCCAAACTTCTCAAGGAAACCTAGAATTTTAGTAAGACAAGTTTGGAGGCTCACTAAACCTACACCAAAATAGGGAACAAATGGTGAATCAACTCCACTAAATTTCTCAACTCCTTGAAACAAATATCCATCATGCAACTAATTCCAACTCTCAAGTTCCACCCTCTCCACGCTCTTTATCACCACCTTTAATCCATCCCGCTACTCTTGACCAAGTTAACTTTCATTCGGGGTTTTGCCATTGTTGCATGTACACCTGAAATCAATTTCAATCAATAAGGAATGAGCTTAACTTCATTCAATTTCTTCTCACTCGCCCCATTCCTCGAGTTCAGATGCCACCAAACCATGCCTCACCAATATCCCCTTTCTTACCCTATAATAATTAAACATTCTCATATGTTTAATTTATCTAAATAAACGACAACCCCTATTTTGGTTATGGCATCTTCTAGACATCAAGAATCAACTAGTCTAGCTTTAGGTTTAAAAATCTTTCTATGACATGCTTAGTTAATTTATCTTGTAATATTCATACCATTTAAGTATGAATTTGTCTTGTCATTTCTTAGTATTATTAGCAATTTATGAGTTATTGTATGAATTTGCTATTTATGAATGAATTTATCTTATTAAGTATTTGTCGTAATCTTGCTACTTGTTAGAAATGTTTTCTTGCACTTGTATTTCTAACTTGAATACTATAAGCTCGATCCCTTGGTGCCCCAAACGAGTGGGGTATACATCAAGGGGGAGTCTTGGCATCGTCAGATTCTTTCTCTTTATACCTTGACGGTTAACCTTTTTGGATTCGACAGAAAAGGAGAGAAATGGATTAAAACTCATTAATAATTTGAAAATCTTATTTTTATACAAAATAAGTTTATATTTTGTCATCATCAAAAAGGGGGAGATTGTTAATACAAATAATGCTTAAAAACGTATTTATATTTTTTGACTCCTCTACGTTTTGAAGATGACAAAATGTAAAAACATTCATGATAAAAATAAACATTTACATGTTATTAATCGTAAACTTCCATTCGACATAAATCACTTAAGGTATGGATAACAAATCATTAAACATGATTAGTGATCAAGAAAATAATTTTTCTTCTTGACCATCATATTTCTACAAAACTATTTTTTACAAAATACACAAAATAGTTTTATTAATAAAAATAATGTTTTATTTGAAAACATAAGTTTGAATTTAGTTTTTCCCTCTAAAACAGAAAATAACATACCAGGATCAACATTCCCCACAAAAAGACAAAAAAAAGGAGTGCCAGTCTAGTGGCGAACCCCTTAATGGCTCGGCCCTCAGATATATCTGGGACTGCCAGGACCGCCACCAGATGACATTGGGATTTCCTGCCTATATATACTGCACTATTCTTGGCAGAAAAACAGACCTCTTGGCACAGATTTTTCAAATTCCTCTCTTTTACTAAAACCTTCTTTCTCTCTTTAAATCTCTTGATCACTAACATAGTTTAATCTTGTTTCAAGTGATCAAATCTCATCTTCTACCGTCTACCTTCTTCTATCAAGCGCAAGAGAAGAACACTCATATTCGCCAAGAAACGAAGTGTTATAGATTAATGATTTCTCTTTTCTTCTTGTAAGATCCAAATCTCTATTTTGATTATCTTGTGTGATTGTGTGAATCGGATAGTGTGTAAATCCAATATTGTAGATCTTGTGATTAGGTAGTGTTTGTGAAGGGGTAGATTGGTTCTAGCTAAGATTAGGACTCGACATTTAGCTTAGTGTCATAAAATAACATAAGCGGCATGTAAATGGTTTTCTCCGCCTAAAGGGAGCTTGTTGACATATTGAAATCTCGAGTCGGATACTCAGGGAGTGGAGTAGGGCGAAGAAGAGCTTCGTACCCGAACCACTATAAATCTTGGTGTCTTAGTTTGATTGTTCTTTCCCTTATCTCTTTATATTGTTTGTGTTTCTCATATATTGTTTATATAGTTATTACAAGTAGATAGTTACCTTGATTGGTTCATATTGTTGATTGATTAAGCATATACTCGAATCTAACAATTTTAAAAGTAAAGTTTTAAAACGCTAATTAACTTGTAAACTATTCAACCTCCCCCCCTTCTAGTTTCCATAGAACTATTCAGCGACTATGGTGATAATCTGTTTATTTCTTATGTAAGAAAAAAATTAGGTCAAAATTTTGGTTTTCCATTGTGGGTCAAAATTTGGTAGGTAAAACGTACACGTTTGGTTTTCCGAAACAGAAACCTCTGTGTTAGGAAACTAAAAGTATAATATTCTGAAACCAAAACCTCTGTGTTACGAAACCGAAAGTATAATATTCCGATACCGAATCCTTTGTGTTACGAAACTGAAACCTCTGAAATACAAAACTGAAACCTCTAAAATACGAAACTGAAACCTCTAAAATACGAAACCACTGTTATACGAAACCTTTGTAATACGAAACCAATGTTATATGAAACTTCTGTAATACGAAACCGAAACTTTAAATTTCTAAAACCGAAACTGCACTAGTACGAAACCAAGATTACAAAACCACATTTTTAACAGTATTGTGGAAAACTAGAAGAGGGGTTGAATAGTTTACTGCTTTTTAATTTAATGTATAGTTTGTTTATAAAAACTTAGATTCATCTTTATGTGATCTCAATATGTGCACAATATGAACAATATAAGTAAGTAACTAAATGATAAATAAGTATGCAAGACAAGAGATAAGAGTTTGAAATATCAAACCACAACACAAGGGTTTATAGTGGTTCGGTAACAAAGCACCTCTTCGCCCTACTCCACTCCCCGAGCACCAAACTCGAGAGTTCTCTTCACTACGTCAACAAACTCCCTTTAGGCGGAGAAAACCGTACACAACTAAGCTTACACCGATTTCCGACACTAAGCCAAATGTCGAGTTCTAATCCTAGCTAGAACCAATCTATCACAACTTTTGTATTTTGAGAACTAAAATACTAACCGCACTACTTCACAACAATTCACTACTTCACCTCACTTCACAACTTCTCTTCACTTCACTACTTCACTTCACTTCACAACTTCACTATGCTTCACAACTTCACTATGCTTCATAACTTCACTACGCTTCACAACTTTACTACACCTAGACACTACTATGATCACACCAATCTAACACTACTTACTATGATCACCACGATCTAACACTACTTTCAATGATCACCATAATCTACCTATTACACACAACTACAATACACACCTTCATAATATACATAAATGATTTACAAGATATAATACAACTTCTCAATAACAAAGACAAAACTACAATACTTCTTGACTTGATGATAAGAAGTATTCGTCTCTTGTACTTGAGGAATTAAACTTGAATCACTTAGAAACAAAACCTTAAGATTCAATGATCAAAGGATTGTAGGAGATGTATGGACTGATTTCAGACAGAAAAGAATGAGTGTAAAAGGTGAGAAAATCAGTGGGGAATAGTCTAGTATTTATAGGCAAGCTGGAGAGCGTTTTTTTCTGGCCAACCCCCTTAGCTTTATGGTCGGCCCCCTTATCACTAACCGGGCCGCCCTTGTATTTAAGGGGACCGTCCAGGCCAAGACGCTCCCTTTTTTATCTTTTTCAGGGGAGGTGTTTTCTGGAACATTTCTAGCCATTTTTTGGTATAAAATTTGAATTCAAAATATTTATTTTGAATAAAATATTTTTTTAATTGTAAAAAATTATTTTGTAAAAGTTATAAAAATGTTTGTAACATTTTATAAAAAAATATGAGGTTGAATAAAAATTCCTTTGATCACAAAATGCATTAAGCATTTATCTATTCATACCTTTAAGTGATTAAATTTTCGAAATGAAAATTTACTACTAATTACTTGTTTACATTTAATTTTACATTGAGCGTTTTTACATTTTGTGATTATCAAAACATAGTGAGATCGAAAAATATTAATTACGTTTTTAGGCATTATTTCTATCAACAATCTTCCCCCTTTTTGATGATTACAAAATCTAAACTCATTAAATGCAAAATTATTTTTAAATAAGTATTTAGTGGGTTTTATTTCCATTTCTTCCCCTTTTTGTAGAATCAAAAAGGCTTCGTCAATGATTACACGTAGAATCGACGGTATAAACGCTCCCCCTTGATGTGTGCTCCCCCTCGTTTGAAGGCACCAAAGAATCGAGCTATGGTAACGTTGCTACAAAAAACAAGTTAGAAGAACAAGACAACCATATTCTAACATATAGAAAAGAAAGAAGAAAAATACTAGAGCATGTTGATAATGTTTGACATGTATCAAGGAATTTGTGTAAACCAATAAACACAAATCTATATATCAACTAGACTCATCATGGATATGAGTCATTCAACCAAATAAATATTTTAAAGACAAGCAAGTGCAATCTTAAAAACATAAGACTAAAAACCATTCATTACACATAAAAATTTTGTATAAGACACAATCATGCATACATCAAATTGAAATAATATGTTTGAAGCATACTGATACAACATACATAAAAGTAAACTACAAAGCTCCTAATTTTCCTAGAACTCCATATGAATTTCTTGCAAAAGGTTTGGTTGACAATTATTTAAAACATGAGTGACTAAACATAGAGTATGTTTAGTTTGAAGAAAGTGATGGTGGTGGTGGCGAACTTGGCGTTGGTTTTTGTGAGAGCATGTGTTAGATATAGGAGAACATATATTGAAGTTCTTCACTTAATACAATGATAAGTCTATGGTTGTGGATGCAACACAAGCATGTTGCTCCATGTGCTTCAAGTAGATTCTAAAAAATAGGATGACCAAAAAGATGTGGTGAGGGTATTGAAGGTGATGGAGTATTAAATTGGATATCAAGTGGAGTAATTGGTGAAAGGGTGAGAGTAATGTCCATTGACCCACTTCCTTGAGTTAGAGGTGGAGGAGGTACTCTTGGAGGAGGAGATGTTGGTGAGTTTAAGTAACCATTGTTTAATGGTGATGTGAAGGAGGTTGGTGATTTGGGTATGTAATCAATGGAGGATGAAGAAGTATCTTTAGTTAATGGTGTCTTTGAAGGTGCATTTGGAGCACTAGGTGACGAGAGTTGATGTTTGGGTGATGGGGTTTTAGTGTCATCTTGAGTTAGATCCACAAACAATTGTTTTAGTGGAATGATGTTGATTTTTGGTCTTTTGGAAGGTTTGGAAATAGAAGCTTTGGTGGATGCCATAGAGGTTTATGGTGATTGATAATGGATGAGGAAGATGATGAAGTGATGATAAATATTTGGAGGGAATTTATTGGAAGAAAATAGTTTGGAAATGGAATGGATTTGAATTAGTTAAAGGATTTTCTAAAATATGTTTGAGTTTTCTAGGTAAGGGTAGCCGAGGCTAGATAAAAGAGAGTCAAAAAGCAGAAAGAAACATTAAAACCCGTGATCTGGGTGGCCGGCCCCCTTATCTATGGTGCCGGCCCCCTTATTGATAAGGGTGCCGCCCTTATGAGTTAAGGGGGCCGCCCATCTGTGACTTTTCAGACGGCCAAAAATTTTATTTTTGCTAAAATTTTGTAAGAAAAGTTTTGTTTTGGTGATCAATTTGCAGCAAGTCCTATGTGAATACATATGTGTATGAAACAAATATATCATATATGCATGCAACTAGTAGAAGTATAAAACAAGGATGCATAAATATAAGAGCATACTAATAGTGCATAATGATTAGAGGTCCTAAGCAAGCTAAACAAGTTCAAGTTTTTCCGACTAAGTCGGGTTGTCATCACATAAGTAATTAAACATAAACATAAGTTCACATAAAGTCCTAAACAAATTATGCTACCGAGCTAATCATCATTCAACATCTTCATTTCTTTTTCTTTCTGAAGACTCCTCGCAATGCCTTCCCGAACGATTTAAATCCACCTCTAACTTCTTCATGGATTTGTTGAGATTGATTGAGCAAGACAGTTCGCTTGAATAGAAGATCATCTTGTTGAGAAGAAGTGTGAATGTCATATCTTTGGTAATTGAGTGGACGAAGGGAGTTAAGATAGGTGGTAGGAGATAGGGTACTCGCACGAGAAGCACCATTATCCTCATCATCATCTCCTTGGTGAGATGAAGATCCATAGTTATGATGGGTGGATGTTGATGAGACAGAGTGACGGGCTTTTCCACGATCACTTTGGGGTTTTCGGGTTTGTTTTAGAGCGAGTGGACGCATGACTCGATCAACGATATTGTAAATTCCATTGTCAAGATGAGGATAATGTTCCGTGATGCGTCGATAGAGATGAGTCAAGAACATGTCGTAAGGAAGATTGGCGGTTGAAGTAGCCCGAGCACATTTGATTCGTTTGACAAAGAAATAAGCAAGATTATATTATTCTTCGGCAACAATACAATACAACATGTGTGCGAGACTAGCCGGAAGATGGTCTCAGTGGCCTCCTAGTCCGAACACATTCTAACGAATGAGTTCTTCCCAACGCTTCATGTCTTGTCTTAATTCTTTGGTAAGAATTTGATTAGGAGTGAGAGTGACATTTTGGCTTTTGATGGTGCGGTTCAACTCGACACGGTCCAATTAGAGAAATCGACGAATATCGTCAGGAGTAGGAAGATCGGTATGATATGGTCCCTCGGTCTCTTAGGAATATGCAAGAGATGCAAGATCCCGTTCATTCGTGAAGACAGATTGACCATTATATGGGATTCTAAGAATTTGATCGAATTGTACGAGTGAGAGAGTGATGAATTCATGTTGGATCATGAATGAGATTAGAAGATAATCGTACTCGTCGGTTTGGACTTTGACTTGACTATAAAAGTCTAGAATGAATCGAGGAACGATTGGTTCGTTGATCTCGAAAAGAAAATTAAAGCGAACGTTGGTGAATAATCGCTCAATGCCATTGGATTTGTAATAGAGTTGATCTACTACTCGACCCTCGTGAATGCAAAGGTTTTCGATTGGTTTATAGAATTGAGCAAGGATGAGAGAAAATTTGGGTATTTCGGATACTTTAGGAATATATGATTTGGTACGGGATGTATCACCAATAATTGCTCGAGGCATGTTTATCACCTAAACAAGACAACAACAAAATAAAATATTACTACAAGAGAAAAAGAAAAAAAATGACGTTTTAAAAACAACATATGTGAAACAAAAATTACTTCGACTCTAAAAATAAAAACCTAAGAAGTAATCCACACGTTCCTTAATTTATTTTTTAATCAATCTAGAGTATCAAAAAGTATATATTAATTATATATTTCGATATCTAGTATAATCTTGTCAAGAGTTTTGATGCTAAATAAGTAGAGTATGGATTATTTCAATCTTAGATTAAATTTCTAGAAAATGATCCAAACGCTCCTTTATTAACACAAAACTTGACCAAGATTGTCAAAAAATATACATTAAGTTGTATATTTCGTAGACTAATATGAGTTCATTATATGTTACTTAACAAAAATGAAATAAAGTTTATTTTGACTTAAGATTATAATTTGAAATGTGTCTATACAGGTGACAAAATTGTAGTGATGGTCATCTCGACTCTAGACCATGATCCTAGGAGATGATCCAAACACCCTTTATTTTTTTTGAAAGTCTTGACTAATGATGTCTAAACATATATATTGAAATATGTATGTTTCGATAATCAATATATGATCATTTTAACGGGTTTTTGGCGTGAATCAACAATGTATAAGTTTTTGTTTTGAAAATTAAAAAAAATAAGAATGTATATATATATTCTCATGAAATTTTTGACCTAACTTTTTTTTTAGTAATTCAATTTTATTGGAAATTTCGAATTCCTATTACTACGAGAATCATTATAGTTATGAATTTCCTAGACCAAATCATAAAAATATAAAAGACACAAAAAATTGTGAAAAATACCCAATTTTGATTAAGAACAAAATTAGATGAAATCGAACAAGAAGAGTATGGAAAAATTACAATATGTGTTGTTAATCAAGTTGTTAGTGTTTGCCTCTTGCGAAATTTGATTGATTTTGTGTTTGGGAATTGAATTTTGTGGTTTTGGTGTGTGGGTTTTCGTCACAGCAACAACAAGAAGAAGGGAAAGAACACTAATGAGTGTTTGGTTTTGTGTTTAACGCTGAAGGAGGGTGTTTGGCGAATTAAAGTGGTCGGCCCCCTTAGTGATAAAGGGGCCGCCCCTTTTAACAAGGCCGGTCCCCTTAAAGATAAAGGGGTCACCTATTCTTGGTTTTTCGATTTTGACTAGTTTATTAGTATACAATTATCAAAATACATCGAGAGCTACTAGTAATATTATTTAAGATAATCTAGTTGTCGAAGAATGACATTGAAGATGAAAAGAAAATACATGACATATTTAATTAACTTTTCATTTAATTGAATGAACTTAAATAATTTTCAATGGAATATTTAGGTTTGTCAAGAATTTTAGGCCGAGAAGAGGTTTAGAGATGATTGACGTAATTTGATTGACATTTTAGTTAACCTTTCGCTAATTAAAAATACTGTGATTATTTCGGATGAAATAATCAAGTTTTCAAACCGAGGGAGAATTTGACGAAGATTTAGTGACGTTTTCAATAAACTTCTTGTTAATTGAATAGGTTAATTACTTCGGACGAAATAATTAATTATCATGATTTAGAGTGTTTGCGAGGCGAGAGAGATGATTAATACGTGACGATAAAATAATAGAACGGAGTCAAAGCTTGGTTCTGATAGACGTAGCATGAATTGAGCCATGATGATGATGCAGACTCCAATGCACTTCATAATATCCTTACGGACAAAGCACTCTGAGAATACATCTTAAAAGTGTCAACATAAAGTGGTGAGTTTCATAGGTTAAAGTAAATGATTTCTGTGTACCGCAAATTACAAGTAATTTATTGCCTTGAATACAATATTCCGAAACGTAATTACTATTGCACTAAGTTAATGACAACGAAGCCTTAAGTATACGTTAATTATAAGTTATTGCCCCGGTATGTGCATTGCCAAACACCTATAGTTCCTCAAATGAAATGCGCCCGTTTACATGGCAGTGTGTTGTTATCTACCTGGACGGGGAAGTTTAGTTCCAATAGATCTATTAGCATGTTGACACATAATTATTTAACAATTAGCACGTAATCTACATTCTAAGTGAAAAGAAGACATGCCTTTGCCTATAAAGTGTTTTCTTCAACATCTTCAAGAGAAAAAGCTTTGAGGGTAAGATCTTTTGGTTACTCCGCCATAGAATTTGAGAGTATGATCTTCAAATCATTCGGCGGACTCCAAAGAATGTACTTTAAACAAGTCAACCTAGACATTGTGACAATTTAACCATTTGGTCCCCAATGTCTCATGGGTCCGAAATTGTTAGTGCCGATTATATTTTGCATAGGTTGCATTTGATTTGGATACATATAGGGTGAATACATTCCCCATGGAGAAAAGTTTGGTTGTTGTGAATAATTCCACATTGAATGATTGATGTTAGGGTAACTTTGTCTACCTTGATCTCTCTTCGGTTGTGGTGTTTTAGACCGAGGGTGAGGATTATTTGTTCTTTTTGGAGGAGGAGTTTTAGACCTCATTTTGGGTTTAGTAAATTCCGAACCCTGGTTTTAAAGAAGGTTTATAAAAATGTTTTTCTTCATCATCGCTTGCAATGGGAATTTTAGTATTGTTTATAAGTATAAATTTTGGTCTTGGGCTTGAATTTGATTCAACTAATTTTTCTTTAGGTTTAATTTCTTGTGACTTCATAAAATTTACTTGTTTAGTCTCACTTGTTGATCCTTTGGTGAAATTAAATCCAAGACCAGATTTATCTCTGATGGTTTTTGAAAACTTATTATTTTCTTAAGTGAGTGACTACTATTATTAAATTGATTAAGCTTAGAAATTTCTTCCTTAATCTTTTCATTTTCAAACTTGAGGTCTTGACATGTATTTACATTCTTCATTAACCTCTTTACCTTTTTTTTAAATTAGATAGTTTATCTTTTAGTTCGAGTACTTCATTTTCTAATTGATTTTTAATAAGTTTTAGTGATTTATTTCTAGCCATGACTTTTAGACCTATTTTGCATAATCGATTATATTCACTATCTAAGTCTTTTTCATCTAATGATGATAGGTCGTCACTAAAGAATTCGGTTTCGGAAGATACCTCATTGGATGCTTTAGCCATAAGACATTTTTCATCCTTAGTCTTTTCTTCTCCTTCTTCGTCGCCATCACTCCATGATCCTCCGACGTAGGCTCTTTGATTATGATTTCTTGATAGTTTTGGGCATTCTCCGATGAGATGATTTGGATCTCTACATTTGAAGCATTTTATTTCGCTTTTGTCGTTCTTGTCATCTTTATTTCTTTGGGATGACTTTCTTTCATCGTGTGGTTGTCTTACAAATCTTCCTCGTCTTTTTGAAAAATTTCTTGAAGTCTCTCACGGCCATGGCGTATTCTTCGTGTTCACTACCGGAGGTCGAACTATCTTCATCACTAGATTCCTTTTTAGTCTTTAAGGCAAGAGATCTATTTTGTTCTCTTTTGCCTTTAACCATTTCGGAATCTTTCTTTATTATTGCTTCATAAAATTTCAAGTTTCCAATAAGTTCATCAAGCGATAGTGATGTTATATCCTTCAACTCTTCAATAGCCGTAACCTTGGCGCGCCATTTAGGATGAAGTGCCCTAAGAAATTTCCTAACAAAATTCTTGCTAGAAAAATCTTCATCAAGTGCTTTTAGACTAGTAATAATAGTGTTAAATCTTGCAAAATAATTATCAATCGATTCCTCTTCCGGAATCATAAATTGCTCATATTGTTGAACAAGAAGATCTATTTTATTATCTTTGACTTGACTATTACATTGGTGAGTGATAAGTAAAGTATCCCAAATTTCTTTTTGCCGTTTTACACATAAAAATTCTTTCGTATTCTTTTCGTGGCAAAGCATTATAAATTACCATTTTAGCTTCATTATTTTTAGCGAGTTTCTTTTTAAGATCATCATTTTGTTTATCAAATGGTACAATTTCATCCTTTTTAGTTTCGGGATTATTTTGAACAGGAGAAAAATCACCATAGGTAATAATATGCCAAAGATCTAGATCTTTTAATTTCATATAAGTTTCGAATCTATTTTTTCAATAAATAAATCCATCACTTTCAAATAGTGGTGGTCTTTGCATAGATTGCCCTTTTAAATATTTTTTCGATTACATAGATCGATTCAAGTTTTAATATACAGTTTATTTTAAAAATCTTGTTTGACGTGGCCTCTGATACCAATTGTGAAAAACTAGAAGGGGGGTTGAATAGTTTACCACTTTTTAATTTAATGTATAATTTGTTTATAAAAACTTAGATTCAACTTTATGTGATCTCAATATGTGCACAATATGAACAATATAAGTAAGTAACTAAATGATAAATAAGTATGCAAGACAAGAGATAAGAGTTAGAAAGATCAAACCACAACACAAGGATTTATAGTGGTTCAGTAACGAAGCACCTCTTCGCCCTACTCCACTCCCCGATCACCAAACTCGAGAGCTCTCTTCACTACGTCAACAAACTCCCTTTAGGCAGAGAAAATCGTACACAACTAAGCTTACACCGATTTTCGACACTAAGCCAAATGTCGAGTTCTAATCCTAGCTAGAACCAATCTATCACAACTTTTGTATTTTGAGGACTAAAATACTAACCGCACTACTTCACAACAATTCACTACTTCACTTCACTTTACAACTTCTCTTCACTTCACTTCACAACTTCACTACGCTTCACAACTTCACTTCACCTAGACACTACTACGATCACACCAATCTAACACTACTTACTATGATCACCACGATCTAACTATACTTTCAATGATCACCACAATCTACCTATTACACACAACTATAATACACACCTTCACAATATACACAAATAATTTACAAGATATAATACAACTTCTCAATAACAAAGAAAAAACTACAATACTTCTTGACTTGATGATAAGAAGTATTCTTCTCTTGCACTTGAGGAATTAAGCTTGAATCACATGGAAACAAAAGCTTAAGATTAAATGATCAAATGATTGTAGGTGATGTATGGACTAATTTTAAACAGAAAAGAATGAGTGCAAAAGGTGAGAAAATCAATGGGAAACAGTCCAGTATTTATAGGCAAGTTGGGAAGCATTTTTGTGTGGTCAGCCCCCTTAGCTCTATGGCCGACCCCCTTATCACTAAGGGGGCCGCCCTTGTATTTAAAGGGGCCGCCCAGGTCAAAACGCTCCATTTTTTGTCTTTTCCAGGGGAGGTATTTTCTGGAACATTTTTAGCCGTTTTTAGGTAGAAAAATTGAATTCAAAATATTTATTTTGAATAAAATATTTCTTTTAAATGTAAAAAATGTTTTGTAAAAGTTATAAAAATGTTTGTAACATTTTATAAAAATATGAGTTTGAATAAAAATTCCTTTGATCATAAAATGCATTAAGCATTTATTTATTCATGCCTTTAATTGATTAATATTTTGAAATAAAAATTTACTACTAATTACTTGTTTACGTTTAATTTTACATTGAGCGTTTTTACATTTTGTGATTATCAAAACGTAGTGAGATCGAAAAATATTAATAGCGTTTTTAGGCATTATTTCTATCAACAAGTATAGTTTTCCGAAACCTCTGTAGTTCGTACTCGGTTATAAAAATAACTCAAAGAACCACTTTTTTACGTGTTTTAATCCAAGATCTTGATGCAAACTAGTAGTAAACACATAAATCTTTCATACAAATACAAACTTTATAAACCATGCACATTAAAAATGATTTTTTATCGAGTTTTTCTGAAGGTTTCGTACGAAAGAAATAACCTAAAATAAACTAAAATAACATTAAAGTTCCTAGCTTTTTTATTAATAATTTTAAAGCTATAAAAACATAAACTTTAACACTTTAACTCAAAAAATGACATTTTATGAAGTTTTCCGAAACCACTAAATATTTCCAAAACCGTGACTATATACTCAAAAGCTTGATGTTTAATCACAAAACACAACCAAATTTTCTCTTGGGGCGATTGATACCATCCTTGTAGTCGTTAATACTTAATTCGTAACACATACTACATTAATATGAAACCAGAATTAGGAGATTAAGAAGAGGTTTTAGAGACGAGGAAAAGTAAAGAGGGAAACATGAAGATGGTGTATTGTATATTCTTGGGAAAATAAGAAAACCAACCAACCTCTCTCCATGGATGTGAGAAGGGGTTATTTATACTTACTTTGGCACATAGGTGCTAATTAAGTGTCCACCATGGGCCGAGCTCGGGTTTTGGTTGGGCTTAAGCCCGTAACTTATACAATATTAGATTAATAAACGAGCTTGGTTCCCTTTCTAGCCAATTACAACATGTATAAGATAATGACCGAGATTCCTTTGATGAATGACCAAGACTTCAATTGCTGACTCAATATTTTGAGGCTAACAAGTATAAAAGAAAGTCAGCTAATGAAAACCAGAAGGACCATGGTTACACCTGAAGTATTCTTTAGGGACTAGAATGTAAATATTTAGAAAGTTAATAGATCCATTTTTTTCTCTTTCTATATAATTAGTTTTCTTCTTCATTTGTAACTAACAATTCAGAGAATCAATTAAATTCATCATTTCACTTGTTCCATTTCATTACTTTCCGCTGCAAAACCAAAAAACTAAAAGAAGAAAAAAACATACACGCAACACAAACGCTAGTCAAAAACACTACACACAAAAATAAACACAAACCTAAAAATAAACATAAAGAAAACCAACAAAACAAAAAACAAAATGTGTATACCCGAGTGTCATGGCTATGGTGCAAATGCCTATGACCCCGATCAGGGTGTGGTGTCGCACGCCATATGCGCAAAAATTTTCCTATGACTCCCCCGTACCCGGTGCTCTAAGCCACATATATACATATATTGGACCAGCGTACCTTGTGACTTGCATGATTGTATCAATGTAACCACATTTTTCTAATGTTTTATAAGAATTTGGACATACAACCATGATTCATTCTTTAAATGGATATTGAATTGAACATAATGAATGGAAGGTCTTAGATGTGAAATAGATACAAGTGGCGGGGAGAATGAGAAACATATGGAAGATGTTTACTTGTCAATTAAAAATTGGAAAAACTCGTAAGACCAATTACTACGACCTATAAATGTATCGCTATATGTTTACTGATTTGAAAAAGTTGTTGGTTATAAAATTAGTTCAATAAATTTATACCTTAGAAAGTGAAAAACTCACAAACAAACTTTCTTAAATTCAAATAGAAAGTTCTTAAAATCAAAATAACATATCCTGCTAACCATCTCTCTTTTACTAGTCTTTCATTATAAAATATTTATATTTCACTTTTTACCAATTTAAACATTGATGAATGCATGTCTCTTTTACGGGAATTCCATCCTAAAATATTTATTCTTGTCTTTTTACCACCTTAAACCCTCATAAAGACATATTGTTTTCCGACCCAAAGATTAAACTCATATTCTAGTTGGTATGCGTGAAGCAACTTTATTATGAGTGTAATCATTTCAAAGTTATTTAATGTTAACACAATGTCATTTTACATTTTAAATTATCTTGTTGTTCATTCGGTTCGGTTTGATTAAATGTTTAAGATAGTTAAGCGTAACTAACTACGGGTAACCACTAATTTTGTTTACCACATGTCCTATTACCCGTCTGATACAATTCAAACTACCCTATCCTACCCGTTTTCAACTAACCAAATCGAATCCATCCTTGAACACCCTGCTAAAATATTAAATTTACTAATGTAGATTCTCAACTAACCAAATCGAACCCATCCTTGAACACCCTGCGAAAATATTAAATTTACCAATGTAAAAGCTTAAAATTTAGAAGTCTAAGAAGTAGGGGTCGCTAAATGGTAAAATAACTAAAGCTATGGATTTAGGCCCTTGATTTTTTAAGACCTTCTATACATATAAAGTAAATCCCATCGTTGGCCGTCATGCTAAGTGATTCGATTATGTAAAGCCCCAATTCTCCGATAAACTCATAAAATAAAAATAAATCAAAACTTTGGGTCTCTTTTCTTTCAACTTAAGTTATGGCTTTATGCCTTAGCTTTCTTCTTGATATTAAACCTTTGTAACCAATTAACTAAGCTTCTAATACACATTAGATATGCTTAACAATGAACCTTGAACACTTGTAATACTTGAGAAATCAAAAACATAAAATGTATAAGGGTGGTTTGTTTGAGCCGTGACCTATGATAAAGATAAGAGGGTTTTTGTGTTTGATTTTACTTGTAAATGATTAAGTGATGAAAGCCTAGAATAGAAACCTATTTATAACACAAATATCTAGTGAAAACAACTAACTTAATCATGGTTAGGAGGGTGGGTGGTTGATTCTTACAAGGCCATATGGGGGGAGTGGTTTAGTGTAAGAAGGTATGGCTTGGTGTAAGAAAGTTAGTAAAGGTTGCTTGAAATGTTTATAACACATGTTTATATCAAGAATGGAAGTTGTAGATATTTTCCTATGTGTTTTATGAAAGGGGATCCGGCCCTATGCATGTATACATAAGAAATTTTATAAATTTTTAAATATTGGGTATAATTGTGGGTGTTTGGTTGAGTATAGATAGGCATAGGTGTTTCTGGGTATGCCTAAATGTATTTTATTGCGAAACGTAAACGTTTTACGTAACCAATAAAAATAAAATATAAAAAGTTGATTATTACTTTCGTAAAAATAATTTAATGCTTGCTTGACGTAAACTTTTAATTGTGTGGTGCCCGTTTATGTTGATCGTTCATTTTTAGTTTTCGCGAATTAACTAAACGATGAATATTTAAAGTAAACGCGTAGAAGTTTAAAATAAATAGTTGAATATTTATTGACGTAACAAGATGTGAAAATGTGAATTGTTACAGTCTCCCCGTGTTAAAAGAATTTCGTCCTGAAATTTAGTTTGAGTTGCCTTCCGGAATGGTGTTAATGAAGAGGTGTGGGTATATTTATTTTTTTATTTTTTTTATGTGAACAGTGACCCTAACGGTCACTCCCTCCTTTTAAATACCAAATTTTTATCCTCTATTTCTCCACACAACACTAAATCCTTCACTTAAATTTTCTCTCATCCAAGCCTCAAAAATGTTGCATATCATTACACTCGTGGCGATGGCGAGCGCGATAGCACTCGGCACTTATCTTGCCTACGTCCCATACGAAGAAGATTTTCAGTATTTGGTCGTAATCCTAGCGCTCCTCGCACCGATCATTGTCCTAGCTATTGACGTGGATCTATTTTGGAAGGAATAGATATTATTGTTAGGGGAGGGTTGTAATAAAACTAGTATTTCCTTTTTGTTCTTATGTAATCTTATTTCTAAAGTAATAAACGGATGTTGTGGCAACAAATCTATTTGTTATTTTTATTTATACCTTTCGATAATTTCGTTACCACGCTTGGTAACTCGTTTGCATTCCCCTTCTAAATTGCTTTAACTTGAGACGTTGGTTTAATATTTATTGTTGCGACCAAGGCTTGGCTTCTAGTGGGCTTATTCGTTCCCTTTGGCTTAACGTGTCAGTTATAACATTTCTCCTATGGTGATAACGAATTTATATCTATGGTGGTGTCGTAACTACTAAGCTCTCGTATTACGTAGACGTTGAAAATGGTGTATTGGTATATTCCTTAATGGCGAGTAAACTTGTTAGTGGATCGTCCTAGGGTGACTAGGGATGCATCTTGACTTTTGGACATAAGAATTTGTATAAAATGATGTTGACTTTATATAGTAAGGTGGTGTAAGAGTTTACTTAGTTATTATGATTATTAGTTTGGTTACTCGTGATAAATACATTTTATGAATACGCACACAAAACTTGATATAAATAGAAAATTGTTTCTTGACAAGAAGTTTTAAGGTGACTACTCTCAGCATGGGCATGGTCCTTCCTGAATTATACATAGGTGATCAAGCTATGTATATTTGAGGGTTAACGATGCGATGCTCATTTTCGTCAAAATAATGTTATAATTTCATAATATTTGTGGGAGTGGCTTATATAAATAAGTAGAGAATTAAAGTAAATTTGACAAAATTTTCACAACACATTGATTTGATAGATAATTTGAAATCATTCGTACAACACAACAAAAATTTTAGAGAAAATACAACGAGAATTTCTTATTGGAAATAGAGTCTAAGCATTGATATCATTCTCCATGTTGTTAAGGTCTTAATTGGTTTCTCCTCCTCCTAAGGCATGCACCATTCCACGTGCTCTAGTACCTCCAGCTTGGTTTCCATGGTTTTGGTTCTTTAACTCCGGGCAATCACTCTTGTAGTGCCCTTGATTCCCACATTCATAGCAAGTGAGGTTTCTCTGATTGTTAGTAGCAGCAGGACTCCTACAATCTCGGGTCAAATGACCAAATCTCTTGCAGTTTGCGCACTTTATAGTGCACTGGCCATTGTGATGAAACTTGCACTTGTTGCACAACGGTAGAGTTCTAGCATACTCCTTCCTTTCACCAGACCCAGCGGTATAAGCTATAGCTACACCTTGCTTCTTGGGAGGTTGTTGTTGAGCTTGGTTGTTGTTATCAAGTTTCCTCTTGTTCTCAGCTTGACGTTTAGCAAGAGTGCTGATCTTTTTGTCCATCAGTTCAGTTGCAAATTCAATTGCATCTTGCATTGTCTTAGGCTTTGATGCCATCACACTTCCGTGAATCATGTCGGGTAAACCACCAACATACTTCTCGATCTCATCTGACTCTTCAGGAGACATCCTATCGCACATCAATGCCAGTTCATGAAAACGTTGGTTATAGCTTACCACATCGGTACCTTTAACCTTTAGATTCCACATCTCAATCTCAAGCTTCTTAATCTCGCCTCTTGGGCAGTACTTATCTGTCATCATCTTTTTTAAAGTTTTCCATGTCATTGCATATGCAACTTCATGAGTAACCATCTTAACATGGGAATTCCACCATGTAAGAGCATTTCCTTGCAGAGTACAAGTAGCAAACTTGATTTGACATGCGACTGTGTAGTTGCTTATATGGAAAACAGATTCCATCTTTTCGAACCATTGAGTAAGACCAACAACTCCTTCAGTACCCTTGAAGTTCAGGGGTTGACATTTGAGGAAGTCACTGGAGGTACACTCGTAAGTAGGAGGTGCTTGTCTTCTTCCGCCAGTTCCTGAATCATAGATGTCGTCGCCATTCCTGCTTCTATCTGCGTCACGTTCTGCCAACTCATCAGAAACTCCTCGGGCAATTAGTGCCTTAAGTTGAGCATCGGTCATAGGTGTTGTGGTTTTCTTTGGAGCCATTTTCTTCAAAATCAGAGGAGTAACAAGATTAGTCTAGTTCTAAAAGTCGTGTTCCAAAATTGAAATGTTGTGAGATGACAGGTTAAAGTTGTCGGGAATTAAACTCATTATCCTTAGTACTGCCAAGCCAAAGACTTTGTACTGCTTAAGATACAACTGTCAATACTAACTAGTTAGTACTGCTAGAAGAAAGTTAGTACTGCCAGTACTAACTTAACACTGTTGAAGGACTTAAGACTGCTAAAGGGATAAAGACATGTGGAATAAAGGACGTGTGAAGTGATTATGTATTGACTTATTTCAGAGTATATTATATTTAGTTTAGAAAGATTGTATAAGTTTTAAACAATTTTTTAGAAGACTTTGTAGTTATCTTGTAAAGGAATCTCTTAGTGTATAAAAGGAGATCATAGGTTATGTTTTGTATGCGCAACAAGATTCATACGTTTCACATATATTGCTTCTAGGATGGTAAACCCCTACGTACTATGCACGAGTACTCGTAATTTTTTTAATTATATTAGGCTTTTTTAGTTATAAATTATTCCATTCTCTTCACTGTTACATTCATATTCTTCCTAATTATCTAAGAGTACAATTCCGCATAACTCTTAGTATTAACAAAGTTTCTACAAAGTTGTACTTGAAATCTATTCAATACAACTAACCTTTTTTACAAGTAAGCAAAGATATTAAGTTGGGATAACAAGTGGTATTCAGGCTTGGTGTTCTGTAACTTTGATTTAGAAGAAACTAACAAAGAAGAACTATTTTCTCGCATGGATGAGATGGATCTAGAAACTGCCTCTAATCACTACTAATGCAAAGTTGTCCACTCTTAAACAGGTGTGAATTTGATATGTGGAGTTAAGGATTGGCACATATTTTAAAATACAGGACTATGCTCTATATGATGTCATAGAGATTGGATACTCATTCAAAAACTGCGGCTAAAACAACAACAAATGTTGATGGTACCTCAACTACACTAATACCAAGTCCTGTAACTACTGAAGAAAAAGTTCAAAAGAAGAATGATATGAAGGCAAGAAGTATGTTACTGATGGCACTTCCTAATGAACATCTAATGACCTTTAATCATTACAAGATGCTAAGACTTTGTTTGCTTCTATACAAACAAGATTTGGTGGTAATGAAGCCATAAAGAAGACTCAAAAGACTCTCTTGAAGAAAATGTATGAGAACTTTAGTGCTCCAAGCACAGAGTCTCTTAACTCTATTTTTAACAGGCTTCAGAAGATTGTAAGTCAGCTGGCTTTCTTGGGTGAAAATATTTCACAAGAAGATCTTAATTTAAAATTTTTGAGAAGTCTGCCTTCTAAATGGAATACTCATGTTGTAGTCTGGAGGAATAAATCTGATCTAGACACAATGAGCTTTGATGATATCTACAACAATTTCAAGATTGTTAAACAAGAGGTTAAAGGAACTGCAAGCTCAAGCTCAAGTTCTCAAAATGTGGCTTTTGTGTCATCTTCTACCAGTACTAATGAAGTTAATACTGCTTATGGAGTTAGTACTACTAACACTCAAGTTAGCCCTGCTAGCACTCAAGTTAGCACTGCTAGTACTCAAGTTAGTACTGCTAACTTATGTGATGACACTGTTTATGCATTTTTGGCTAGTCAACCAAACGGGTCTCAACTTGTACATGAGGACCTTGAACAAATCCATGAAGATGACTTAGAAGAGATGGATTTGAAGTGGCAGTTAGCATTGCTGAGCATGAGAACAAGAAGGTTTTTCTAGAAAACTAGGAGAAAGATCACTATCAATGGGAGTGACACAGCTGGTTATGACAAGTCCAAGGTAGAGTGTTTCAACTGTCACAAGTTGGGACACTTTGCAAGGGAATGCAGAGGACCTAGGAACCAAGATAGCAGGAACAGGAATCAAGACAGCTCTAGAAGGACTATAAATGTGGAAGAAACTTCTTCCAAAGCCATGTTGGCTATTGATGGAGCTGGTTTTGACTGGAGCTATATGGCAGATGATGAAGTCCCTACAAACATGGCTCTTATGGCTTTTTTAGACTCTGAGGTACATAATGACAAAACTTGTTCAAAAACCTGTCTAAAAAGCTTTGAAACTCTTAAAACTCAACTTGATGATTTAAGAATAGAGTTTAACAAATTTGAGTTCAATTTAGCAAATTATAAAAGAGGGTTAGCATCTGTAGAAGAGCAACTTGTCTTTTACAAAAAGAATGAGGTTATTTTTTATGAGCAACTTGCTGTCCTAAAAAGAGATATCTCATATAAAGACTCAGAAATTAGTGTGCTTAAAGGTGAGTTAGAAAAGATTAAGCAAGAAAAAGAAAGCAATCAACTTAAAATTAAAAAAAATTGATAATGCTTCTAAGAGTCCAGACAAATTAATAGGGAGTCAGATAGGGTCTGGGGTTTGTAAGCTATAATGCTGCTCCACCTCCTCCTAAAGGGTTATTTTTACCCCCAAACCTTGATTTGTCCAACTCTGGTCTAGAGGAGTTCCAACAGCCTGAGTTTGAAGGCTATGGACCTAAGACTAGTAAGAATGTCAGTAAAGATGCTTCTAATAAGGTTAGGGAATCTCCTGATGCCTCATTGGTTGAGAAGTTGGTGTTAGATGATAACTTAAAGAAGAAAATTGCTTTTCCTGCTAAGATAGAATTTGTTAGAGCTAAACAACAAGAAAAACCAGTTAGGAAACCAGTTAAGCATGCTGAAATGTACAGGTCACAAAGTCCTAGGGGAAATCAAAGAAACTAGAATAATCAGAAGTCCCAATAGCTAGGAAGTGACTTTGTGATGTACAATAAAGCTTGTTTTGTCTGTGGAAGTTTTGGCCATTTGTAGGCTAACTGCAATTACCATCAAAGGGAAAGGGTGGTATCTGGGAATAATTATAAAAGGGTGAATTACAATTATTCTGCTCAAAAGACTCACCCTAGTGCTCAAAGTAACATGGTTCCAAGAGCAATTTTAATGAAAACTGGCCTAAGATCACTTAATACTGCTAGGCCTGTTACTACTGCTCATCCCAAAACTTCAGTTTATAGTGCTAGACTAATGTCACATTTTTCTAAATCAGCACAATCAAGTGTAAGGAGGCCCATACTTTTGTACAAGTGGTGATATCGGCCACTTTTTACAAAACATAACATCGTTGATTTCTGTAACGTATCAACGAATAATCGATCCTTCTAAGTGATTCCTTCAGTATAAACTTATTTTTGAAATGACTGTTTTTCTTCATCCTCTCTTTTTTTGCTTTTTCTCTTTTTCCATTTTTTTCATAATGCATAATAAACCTCAGTTTGATTCTCCACCGTCTTCAATTTCATTAATTTAATCCAGATAATCTTTTCCTTGTTAGTACTTCTTCATACAGACATATTCATAATGCGAAAAGTAGCGAAAACTTACAGCTACATATTTTCCCATTGCATTGTGCAATTTCCGATATTACAGAGGATAGGGAATAATTTCACTTTGACACAGGAAAATACAAGACTTTACACGAAAGAAACTAGAACATTGAGAAAGTGGGTTTAAATCTACACGCCAATAGGTAGGCTAAGGTGCAAAGGTGTAACGAAACATATAATATGGTGTAAAAAGAAAGGAATGGCTCAACATGTTGTTCTAGAGGATTTTACTCTAAAAATAAGAGTAATCAAGGGTTACACGGGAGTTAACTAACCAGTGTGGATAGTTAATTTTATGACATGTAGGCTATTTGGTTGATTCCTTAGAAATTTATCAGTTGAACATGTTCTACATATAAATCCTAGTACTAATCATGGTCGTTCTCGAGGTGATATACCGGCCAAGTTCTTAGTTCCTACATCACTGGCACACTCATAAATTTGTGGAATTTAGTAGACAGTTGGAAACGGAATAGGCTTAATTCTCATAATATGTATCAAGGGTTATAGTGCGCTAGGTAATGTAACTAGTGATTTTTACAAAAGTCATGCTGAAATTTTTTTAAAATTTTGACCATTTTTAAGCACTTTGCATCTTATTTTGTAAAAAAGAAGACAAGTACGTTCTAATTCTCCATCCCCCCACTTAAATTATACAATGTCCTCGTTGTATAGATAAAATAATTGAATAATAAGGGAAATTAGAATTAGAAAAAAAAAAAACTCCCTGATGTTTTGCTCGTGATAATTCTCCATGATAAGTTCTTGAGCAAAAAGTGTGTTGACTAGGGCTTCAGAATGCCCGGATAAGTTCAACACAAGTCTTTTTCAGCATATACCATATCATAGTTTCAGCAAGGTCCTGTAAAAGGTTAGAAGACAAGTGCAAATTCTATCTCGCTACAATGGTACAAGAACTGTACAGGGATCAATACGCCGTATCCCAAAACCTAGGATAATGCCCGTAGTGTTCCGGTGAAACAATTAAATTACTGGAAATTAAATAATTAAGTTTTAAAACTGATAATGTCCAGACATGCATACGCCGTATCCAATGGGGTTCGATACGCCGTATGTAATGTCTAGGAAGACGATGTGCAGGAAAATTAAATTCAAAACATTTAAAACGAAAACAATTAAAATGACGGGTTGTGTTGGAATTAGATTGTTAAAAGCTTAATGTATATGGTAGTATAACAATTAAGTCTGGTAGTATTAGTTAGTTCTAGCAGTACTAAGTTAAGTCTGGCAGTACTAAGTTAAGTCTGACAGTACTATAGTTAGTACTGGTATAGTGACAGTACTATAGTTAGTACTAGTCGTATTTAGTTAAGTCTGTTTATGTAACAGAATAGAGGTAATAGTTATATTTGAGATATTTTAGGAGATATCTTAGGAAAGGATATGCATTATCCTTTCACACATTTTGTAAAGCCTTCTAGGGTTTCCTTGGTGTATAAAAGGAACCCTACGGCATAGAGTTTGAAAGATAACAAATAGTAGCATTGAAGCTTAATAGAAATCAATAGCAAAGTCAGTATTATATTGTATTCTTCTTAATACTTGTGTTAAGATTCCGCATTAACACTTGATATTCATAGTCAGTGTCTCTCACATAGTTGATTT
>BQNB010092198.1:0-18683 GCA_026074375.1 Tanacetum coccineum | reverse complement strand
AATTTTTTTTTCTTTTTATTTTTGACGAAAGAAGAGGGGAGTATAAAGTTTTTTTTTTTTTTTCGGCCGATAAACAGTAACCACCGGTATAAATTTTTTTTTTACCAAAAGGGAAAAAAAATTTGGTCCGATGAACAGTAAACATCACTGTTCATCGATAAACAGTAGCCCGTTACTGTTTTTGGCATTATGTGTAATGATAAACGTGTATATATATAATGAGCTGTGGTGATCGGGTCGGGTTCCACTTGTCGGTGCATATCCATACCACAAAATTTTGACTTCAATAAACTGAACTCACCCACAAATGTTCACACTCACAAAGTCACAAGTCACTCACAGACTACAACATCCATTAATCACCAACATCATTCTTAAATAAAACCATGTCCCACACTTAACTTACTAGATCCCACAAAACACAACAATTCCAAAACCAAACCAATAATAAACAGATCTAACAAAACATAAAAATGACAAGGAGATCTGGATCATGTATAAGGATCTGTTTAATAACATTTGCAATTGTATCAGCATTATGTGTATCTGGTCCTGCTATTTATTGGAAATTCAAAAAGGGTTTTAGTTTTAATAAATCTTCTTCAATTGTTTGTAATCCTTGTATCTGTGATTGCCCTCCTCCTTTGTCACTTCTCAAGCTTGCTCCTGGTAAATCTTTGATTATACCCTTTATGTTTTTTTATATAAAAGATGTGATTTTTTATATGGGTTTTTAATCTATAGTGGAATTAGTGTATACCCTTTTAGAGATCTTATATATTTTTTAGAAGAATTGTGTTTTTTTATATGGTTTGCTGATATCTAGTGTAGAATTCTGTGTACCCTTTTAAATATTTGATTATAGAAGTTATGTTTTTATATGGTTTTTGATGTTTTGTGGAATTAGTGTATACCCTTTTAAGGATCTTATGTTTTTTTATCTTTAGTGGAAATTGTGTATACCCTTTTTATATTTTTTATAAAAGATGTGATTTTTGATATGGGTTTTGGATATTTAGTGGAATTAGTGTGTACCCTTTTGGAGATCTTATGATTTATGGTATTAAAGCTGTGATGTTTGATATGGGTTTGCTGATCTTTAGTGTAGAATTATGTGTACCCTTTTAAGATCTTTTTTTTTAATATAAAGGATGTGATTTTCGATATGGGGTTTTGATCTTTAGTGGAATTAGTGTATACCCTTTTAGTTGTTCGGTGCTCATTGTATTAATTTATATGTATTATGGTACTGATTGATGCAAAGTTTTGAAGTTTTGATATAAGAAGTTATGTTTTTGGTCTTTAGTGGAATTAGTGTATAACCTTTTAATTATTTTTGTAATTGTTCACGTTAATTTGCTGTAATTGGGATACTGTTCCTCTTTTTTTGGTGCTAATGTGCTATATGATGCAAAGTTTTCTGATTGTTTGGAATTGTGTGTACCCTTTTATGGACACTTTCTTAATTGATCAGACTGTTTTTTATCTGGTAGTTATATTAAGTTTGAGTTCTATCCATGATTTGTAATTTTGTTCATGCTGTTAGATAGTTAGGGTAAACTCTCACTTTCTTTTTCTACTAGCTAATGCCAAGTTTCCAATATGTGATCTAACTATTCGCTAATGTCATGCTTGATTAGGCTGTATTTGGTTTGGGAGTTTGTA
The DNA here is from genome assembly GCA_026074375.1 of Tanacetum coccineum. Lineage (NCBI taxonomy): Eukaryota > Viridiplantae > Streptophyta > Magnoliopsida > Asterales > Asteraceae > Tanacetum > Tanacetum coccineum. The sequence continues at coordinate 17,018 of BQNB010092198.1, read as the reverse complement.
TGAGTTTCTAGTGGAATCAAGTATACCTAATTTATATGTAGAGGAACAGTTCCTTTTTTTGGGTGTGGTGTGGATTCTCTGTATCTTATTTGGTGTATTAAAATGTTTACGGAACATGAAAGTGATAATATTGAAATTGCTATGATTGATCTTTTCCAGCCATGTTTGGAGCTAAAATGTATGTAATATGTCTCTGAACTTTGGTAGCCCAAAATTACAAAAAATGATTGTGCTGATCATAAACTTGGATTCAACTATTAATTCTTGTTTCTTTTCTAATTTTGCAGGCTTGGCCAATCTTTCGGTTACTGGTAAGTCTTCATCATTTATAGTCGATTAGTTTCAGTTATGGTTAGATGTGAAACCCGAGATTAGAGTTAACAATTAAGCTTTTGAGTGTATGCCTCTTAGAGTCTTAGTTACTGAGACACGGTAATGATATGGGTCTTGTTCCTGAATACATGAAATGATATGGGTCTTGTTTCTAGATAGACCATCACCATGATAAATTCATTTTGTTGAAGTTTATTTTTAGTTGATGTAGATGTCAATCTTTAAGGTCAAAATATCTTAAATAATACGTCTGAATTATATTTGCATGTTATCCATCTAATCTTAAACTAGAACTATACTTCTCTTTTTAGAATGAATAGAGTAAAATAGACGTGCAAATTTTCTTTGAGCAACAGATGCAACAATGATGGCATGTATAGGTCATTATTTATAAACGTGCATATTTTGTAATGAGAAAAATTTAATTTTTTCGGGTGTTAAAGTTCAAAATAACATCTTGAATTACCCAAGTTTGCACTCATGATGAAACAACTTCCAATGTGGTTTTCACTTATAATTCTACTAAGCGTTATAATGGTCATGAAGTCCGTCACTCCGTCATAAAAATGTTTAGAAAACAAAAGGAGGTCGATTAGTTGTTGAAGAACTATTAGGTACTCTCTTTGACTTTCATGGTCAAATTTAGGACTTTCGTCATTTAAAATAACATAGCGTCTACACTCTACACAAATATGACATAACTAAACTGATTTCACAATCACTATATTAAGTTATTAAGGTGGAGATACACAAGTACCATCATTATAGGCCAAATATTTTAATAGTTATAAACAACCAATACTTAAAAGGTGTAACAGATTTTATCAAATAAAAAAAAAGGTGTAACAGATACGATTTCCCCATGCCCCCAACTTTGATGTAAAACAAAGTATCAAAAGAAAATCTGTTATTATTATAGTGGCAAATAGGTGAGCTGTTTAGGATTCTATAACACAATAACACTTGCAGATAAATGAATCACTGAAATATGCACATATATGCGTATCCCTAGGACCATCCTTAAACTGTCAGTTGTAACAATCTGGTTACTAAATGATAGATGCAAAGAAGATAACTAAGGCCATTCAAATATATACCCAAATTGGTTAAGCAGAGTAACGTGTTGAATAATCCAGGTAACAAAATTTTGAAAAAGTCGATGTAATGCATCTAGTTAAAATTTAATAGGCATCGTTGATTCTTTCAGATTTTTGGTAGTTGATAACTTAATGCATCAATCTACGCAACCGATTTGTGTATATGTAAATGGGCATTAACCATCTTCTCTGTATGTCTTATTATTGGAACCGAAATATTGCAATTCATTGTTTAAGAAGGTCTGAGGTATAGGCAGCTATTGTTTAGTGATTGACGAATTTGTTTGTGCTTTACAAGCCTAATTGGCTGTCCCGTTTACCAAGAAAATACTTGTAAATTGATTACTCCTCCATCCGTCCCAAAATAAATGTGCATTAGAAAATGCACAGTTTTAGAAAAGTACATTTTTAACACTGTTATTTGGAATTAGATTCTTAATTTGGGACGAACCAAATAGAAAGGTGGACATTTATTTTGGGTCGGAGAGAGTATGATTTATAACTTGTGTATTCAACAATATCTGAATACTTACATTTGTTGCTATATTTGCGGGATTCTATAGTTGCACTTGTTAGCCTTTGTGGTTATGTACTGTTATTGATTGTATATGTCAGTGGAAATATTGGGCCCTGAAATTCGACATCATGATTTGTATTGATTATAATGCTAATAATGATGATATTTGTAGTGTATCTTCATGTAGTAAAATACAAGGGCTGTTGAAATAACTAGTAGGTACTTCTTTGGCTTCGTAACAAGTGGCTTATTGACAACAAAATGCCCGAGTTTGAAACCTCTGTTTGATTCAGAGCGTCAAGTGTTTTCTTCAAAGCTTTATCTGCACTCTTTGGCAGTGTATCATCATCTTGTGTTTTTTTAATTTAGAAAAATGACAAAAGGTTTTTAACTTTAAAGCATGACAGAAGAACAGAGGCAAAATACAGTTTTGCAACTTTTGACCTCAAAATAGAACATTTTTTTAATCATATGAACATCATGCATACTTGACTAGCTTATGCATCAAGACACGTACAGTTCCTCTCGATATGTGAAATTCAATTTTAAATACCTCTTCTGTAACTTATATGCTGATTTTGTTGCCCAAAATCCAGATTGTGGAAAAGATGATCCGGATCTAAAGGAAGAGATGGAAAAACAGTTTTGTGGATCTACTACTCAGAAGAGCTAAAACTGCAAAGAAAAATGTCGGCGGCATGAAAACATGCGCCATATGAACATCTCACATTTGGTGAAGCAAGAAGAAAGTCGCGCCAAATTACTCAAAAAGAGGCTGAAAAAAAATGCAACTCCGCTACTGAAAACTTTGTGAACAGGCAAGAGAGAAAGCTGAAGCCTTTTAATGACACATAAGAAAAGAAGATAACCTCTCGTTATGGGAAATTACGGGCGAGGCAACTTGGTTGGCATGGTGAATAAGTTTATCACTATATTCTTTTGCAGGATTCTTATTCCTATTATTCTTTCTTGTCTCGAATCCAGTTTTTCGATCAATTATAAATGTTGCTTACTCGTGAATTTATATAGCGACTTACGGTCAATTTTGTTAGCAGGGAATAAACTTTTCCCGTTGAGTATCATACAAGTTGCAAAGATTTCTTATGTAGTTGTTTTGGTGGTCTTGTTTTCGTTTCACAACTTTTAGGTTTTGATTATAGGGGGTGTTGAGTTTGCGATTTAAAAGAGATCTGTCTCATAGGACTGTTTTTTGATGTGATTTATGTTGCTTTGAAGTTCTATTAAGATTAGTTAGATAACTAAAGATTTTTTGTTAGTTAATGTACTATTTGATATTAGAATAAATCTTGATAAGCCTTGCCCTATGGGGAAGCACTTCTCGCTTCGTTGGAGCAACGATTGAGTTTCAGTTCAACTAATGACCACGATCATTGTTGATCCGTTCCGGCCTACCATTTATTTGCCTTAACGTCGATCACAGCCAGGAATGAGTTAGTGCGTGTGTTTTTTTACTGTAGCCACACTTCGGTTGCCGACTTTTGCTTTTTGTTTACGAGTTTATAAATTGGTACTTGATTATATGATTTTATTGGATAATTAAGTACATGTGATTTAAACATCATTTTATTGTTTTAACATTTGATGTTGAACTAAATATAAACGAGATACCAACAAAATCGGCCATGTTGATTTATACGAATACCTAAGATTGATTCTTTGATTCTTCCAACAATTGTTGATTCAAACGAATACCGATTATTATAATGATTCTTAGCAAAACTGCCAAATAGATTTTCACGTATTTCTTTATTTCTTTTAACTGAATAGTCAGGATCAGGGGCGGATTTAGAGTGTAGCGCGGGTATGCACGTGCATACCCTTCGATTCGACGGGCTAGTGTAATTTTTTTTTTGTTTTTCTCATAAGTTAGTATAAAATACACTATAAATTTGTGTGTGCATACCCTTTAAAATACTAGAAAATTATTAGTGCATACCCATGGATTTCGAAAAAAAGAAAAACTGAAGAAAAAGAAAAAAAGCTTACATCTGTGTATCGGCGTTCTGTTAACTTGTTAAGAAAGATGAAGTCAAAAGGTCAATGGGTTAAATGTATTTACTTGGGCTACTTGTAATGTAAATAATTAGTTTATAAAGTTTAGAGCAAAGTGCAAAAATCATCCCTGTGCTCTTTCGATAGTCGGGTTTACATCCTTCCGTTAAAAAAAGACTAGTAAACATCCCTGCGTTATTTTTTTGGGTCATGATACACCATTTGGACTAACGGTGCAAATAAGTTTCAACTGAAAGGGTCTGCCCCTTGGACCCCAGCCAGGGGCGTTGCCCCTTGGACCCTGCCAGGGGCGCTGCCCCTTGGACCCTGCCAGGGGTTGCCGCCCCTTGGACCCTGCTACCAGGGGCGCTGCCCCCGGACCCCCATCATACGGGGCTTCGCCCCGAATGATAATCATAATAACGCCATACAAGTGTGCACTCCGCACAACCCCGACTTGTTGAACATTTATCATGATTACACTTAAATCATATTGATGACGCAAAATCACTAACAATCCTCCCCCATTTAAGTGTAATCTTGATTAACTTAAAGCAAACTCATAACAAACAACAAACTGATGCATAAATGAAATATCGAGACGATTGAATTTCACATTAGTACATTAGCATTCCAAATATTCGAATATCAGAGTGTCACTAAAGGATTGAACTCTTTCTATTCATAGTGAATACATGAAGATAATATACACAACAGTTTACACATTCACATGTTCTACTTGACACTATGTTTTACTAGCTTGTGTCCTATCCTTCAATAAGCATATCAAAGCCAAGTCCCAAGCTTCTTGAAGCAGCTAAACTTCATGCTCATATAGGTAGTTTTTTACTCTTGCACCTGCACATGCAATTTGTCAAAAAACCATTAAGAAATATAATTTCAACCTCCTTTATCTTGCAGTTCTGAACACATACCGTGGGATGATGTAATTATGTGTTCCAATCCAAAGATATCAAGCTTTCCTCATTGAATTCAGCATATAACATTTCGTTAGATGGGAATTGGGTATCTTGATACAAGGATTTAATTAGGTGGACTTTAAACCCATCCCAATAGCCGCCTTGCGTACGAGATCTCTTGCTAACCCTTTGGTTAAATGGTCGGCTAAATTCAATTGAGTTTTTACAAACTCCACAGATATCACACCATTCATGATAAGCTCACGAATCATGCTATGTCTAACACCTAAGTGTCTAGACTTGCCATTGTACACTTGACTATAAGCCTTAGCCAAGGTAGCAGCACTATCACATCTGATAGAAATGGTAGATATCGGTTTAGGCCACAATGGAATTTCATAAATCAAATTCCTCAGCCACTCAGCTTCATTACCAGCTGCAGCCAAGGCCACAAATTCAGACTCCATGGTTGAGCTTGTAATACAAGTCTGTTTCTTTGAAGCCCAAGAAATAGCACCTCCTCAAAGAAACCACTCGTAGATGAGTGATCCTCCATATTATTAATCCAACTGGCAGCAGAATAGCCTTCTATAACAAAAGGATAACCACTATAATTCAAACCATAATCCATGGTTCCTTTCAAATATTGAAATACTCGACTCAGAGCTTGCCAATGTAGAGCACTAGGATTGCTAGTGTACCTACTAAGCTTTCCTACAGCAAAAGCTATATCTGGCCTAGTGCTAATCATGGCATACATAAGACATCCAATAGCTCTAGAGTATTCTAACTAAGACACTAGAGTTCCTTTATTAGGTCGAAACTTCACTGTAGGATCTACAGAGGTACAAACAGGAGAACAATTAGCAAAGTTAAACTTTGTCAGTATCTTCTCAATATAATGAGATTGAGAAATAGAGATACCATTGTTTCCTCGTTTGATTCTAATACCAAGAATCACCTCAGCCTCCCCCAGATCTTTCATATCAAAACTAGATGACAGGAATTCCTTTGTCTTATTTACTTGATCTTGATCAGTACTAAAGATCAACATGTCATCCACATATAACAAAATTATTACTCCTTTACCAGAAGCATAAGATTTGGTTTAAAGAAAAACCATTAGACAACACCACATCATCAAACTTTTGATGCCATTGTTTTGGTGCTTGTTTCAGACCATACAATGATTTCTTCAATTTACATACCTTGCTTTCATGTCCAGGCATCACAAACCCTTCAGGTTGTTTCATGTAAATTTCCTCATCCAAATCACCATTTAAGAATGCCGTTTTCACATCCATTTGGTGAATAACTAGATCATGTATGGCTATAAGAGCTAACAACAATCTAATAGTGGAAATCCTAGCAACAGGAGCATAAGTATCAAAGAAGTCAATTCCCTCCTTTTGTCTAAAGTCTTAGGATCCATTTACATCCTAATGCTTTGCATCCAAGAGGCAAATGAGTTAATTCCCAAGTATCATTATGCATGATGGAATCAATCTCACTTTGAACTGCTTCTTTCCAAAAAGCAACATCCCTAGAAGCCATTGCTTCACTCAAGGTCCTTGGATCCTCCTCAATAATGAAACAATATTCACGTTGAGATAAAGTCGTATCTCTTGTTCCTTCAACCAAATAAAGTTGAAAATCAGACCCAAAAGACTAAGCTTTTCTTGTTCTAGTGCTTTTCCTAGGAACAGATGGACCAGGTACATCATCAGTACCTTCAACCTCATCTTCAGCTATCTTACTTGAAGATGACTGAATCATACCTCTTGGTCTAGGTATAGACGTAAACCGGTCTTCATCAAATATAGCATCTCTTGACTCTATTATAGAGTTCACCGACACATAATCATTAGGTTCTATAACATAAAACCTATAACACTTGGAATGCTCAGCATAACCAATAAAGATACAATCTATACCTTTCTCACCCAGATTTTTTATTTTGGGTTCAGTTAGCCTTACTATCGCTCTACAGCCCCTTATATGGTTGATCCACTTTTAATATATTTCAAATGCATTTAATATACTCTTGAGGGTCGGGTAATAGTCTTCATACTACCTTACTTTGTGTTTTGCCTCAACGGAATATTAAATAGACGGCGGGTTCGTGTAATTCGTTCATGACTTAGGAAATAGTTACATAAATCATCACAAGTGTGACAAAGCAACAACACTAGAAGAATCAATCTAGAGAGTAATACATGATTAAATGAATACAATCTTTTATTATATTATTATCATCAGTAGTGTAGTTTATATTTAGTTTAATAGCTAAAACCAACCAACCTCTCAAATATATGATTTTACTTGCTTTCATAAAATACAAAAATAATCTTCTTTCAACCCTTAGAATTCTGTTAGACCGTGATTAAGTCTTCCCAACCTATTCCCCTAGTGAACGATAATAACCCCTCGAGTCTTGCCTATACAATTACTACAACGATTAGGTACTCCGCCTAAGGAGTTGTAAAACTTCTTGTTGAAATCTCTACGACGACCGCAATAATGTATACATCACTTGTGATATTATATCTAGTGGTTAGTGGTTTAGAGTTTTTGGTATATGTTTTAGTGGTTAGGGCTTTAGGGTTTTTGGTATAGATTTTAAAGTTTATGTATATATCACTTATGATATTATACTTAGTGGTTAGGGGTTTAGGGTTTTTGGTATAGATCTTAAAGTTTATGTAAATGTCACTTGTGATATTATACCTAGTGGTTAAGGATTTAGGGTTTAGTGGTTAGGGGTTTAGGGTTTTTGGTATAATATCATTGATAGATAACGTATGAAAACAGAAGCAACCGATTGATAACTACCAAAAACGTCTCAAAACGGCCAAATACGTTTGAACAAGGATGAAAACGCGCGAAAGCTGGCGAAAACGCGCGAAAGCAGACAAAAACGCGCGAATGCGGACGAAAGTGTGCGAAAACGTATGAAAATGTTAGAAAACATGTGAAAACGTAAGTAAATGTCAAAAAAGGGACGAAAACTAGTGAAAACGTAAGAAACCGTGCGAGAACATAAGAAAACATGCGAGAACGTCTAAAAACAGACAAAAACGCCCAAAAATGGACGACAACGTGCGAAAACAGACGAAAACGCGCGAAAGCCGACGAAAACGCGCAAATGCGGACGAAAGCGTAAGAAAATGTCCAAAAACCGACAAAAACGTGTAAAAGCGTGTGAAAACGAAAGAAAACATGCGAAAGCGGGCGAAAGCAGAAGAAAGAGTGTGAAAACTGACGAAAACGTATGAAAACGTGCGAAAACCGACGAAAACGTGCGAAAACATAAAAAATCGTGCGAGAACATAAGAAAACGTGCGATAACGTCTAAGAAAGAAGGAAAACGCGCGAAAACGTGCGAAAACAGACGAAAACACTCGAAAACGTGCGAAAGCGGACGAAAACGTATGAAAACGTATAAAACGTACAAAAACGTAAAACAACGTAAAAACGTAAATACATACAAAATGTCAAAAAGGTTAATTAATTGCAATTTGGGCAAGATTTGCCAACTCTACAAATAATGAGGGAGTGCTTAGTGTGATTTTAGTAAATTTACACTTTTGGTCCCTATTTGTTTTATTTAATCTTAAATGTTGTCTTTTTAATCTAATGAAATGGATGGTCTAAATTTGTCCTTTCACCTCTTGTTGCTAATGACATTATATACTATATAGGAGAATTGAAACGGTGTCGTTTCTGATGCTTGCTACAGTGCCGAATGTTTGGGCTAAGTTCGGCCCAATGATATTGATCGAGCCCCAGATCCAGTAGACTTATAAACAAATGGGTGACGTTTGGGTTTTTTTTCCTTAAAGTTGGCGCAAAAAAAAACAAAAAAAAATTTGTTGGCACAAAATAGAAAAAAAATATATATTACAAAAGTATTGATTTATTCAGATAAAAAATACCCGCGAAAACATCTTCGATACCTAATAACTTTAAAATAATCGACAGGGTCACAAACGTACAAATCTAGATTGCATTAAATGGTGTCGTTTTACGCCACTAAAAACCATAAGCCCGAATATATGACACATATACACCCAAATCCCATAAAATTATATTAAAAAAACCCTATATAGCCAAAAAAAAAAAACAACAAACTATTAAACATGAGACCGAGAAAATAAATTCGCACTAAAAAAAATAAAATAATTTTTTTAACGCCCCGCAACAACGCGAAGGACATAAACTCATATAAGAAAAAAAACCATTAAACATGATACCGAAAAAATAAATTCGCACTATTAAACATGAGACCGAAAAAATAAACCCGTACAAAATACAATAGAAAAATGTCCTGCAGTAACACGCGATTGTCATTTAAAGCACACGTAATCCCATAAAATTATATATAAAAGAAAACCTATATAGCAAAAAAAACCTTTAAATATGAGGCCCAACACATAAGCTAATATAAGAAAAAAAACAAACTATTAAACATAAGACCGAAAAAATAAACCCACGGAAAATACGAAAAAAATAAAAAAATAAAAGTAAAAGAATTTAATGCCTTGCAACAACACGCGAAAAATTAACGCCCCGCAGCAACGCGCAGGTAATCTGCTTGTTTTTTCTAACGGTGAAGGGAGGAATTTTGGTTTTTTTGGATCGCCTACTTAGTCCAATATGGTCCGATACGGGCAATGGGCTGAATTCCCTTGGAAAAACTATGTTATAGGGATGAGCATGGGTATCGGAAAAACGGTACGGTATCGGAACCGTACCAGTACTAACTCATAACGGTACCTGTTATCACTACCTGGTACGGTACCGGTACTATTGAATCCTCTTTAAAAATATTCGGTACCCGAAAAATCGGTACGGTATCAAGACGGAAAATCCCGATTTAGTACCGGAGTAAAAAAAGGCTAACTTTTTTTTACCAAACTCATGATTTGAGCATTTCTACCTCCGTTCCATGCATAGAAAAGTAATTGCTAATTATAATCAGACATTTTTTGAATAGTATAAACATAATTTTTAGAGACAAAACTATACAGACATGAAACGAGGTTTATAAGATTACGGGTATGTTTGGCACCAAAGATTATGGGGAGATTGTGATAATTTTTTTGAAAAAATAAGCTATTTAAAATATAAACCTTGTTTGGCAAATGAACTTATATGAGATTATAAAAAAAAAAAATTCATAATCTCTTAAAATCAAATACTACTTCATGTAGCTTATAAAAAATAATCTCTTTTCATAATATCCATCATCATCTCCATCTACAGCTACATCTCTAGCTTTCGCGTTTTTGCCGGAATTCGCAGGTTTTTGTCAGCTTTCGGGCGTTTTCGTCAGCTTTCTCGCGTTTTTCCCAGCTTTCGAGCGTTTACGCCAGCTTTCGGGCGTTTACGCCAGTTTTCGCCCGTTTCGGTTAGTGTTCGGGCGTTTCGGCCAGCTTTAGCGCGTTTTGGCCAGCGTTCGCGCGTTTCGGCCAGCTTTCGCGCGTTTCGGCCACCGTTCTCGCGTTTCGGCCAGCGTTCGCTCGTTTCGGCCAGCATTTGCGCGTTTCGGCTAGTGTTCGCGCATTTCGCCCAGCTCGGCGTGTCTTCTGGGCCTACCTTTCTGCTCGTTACGGCCATCGTTCTCGGTTTTCGGCCCCCCCCAGCTTTCGGCGTTTTCGGGCCAAGCTCGTTCGCGTGTTTCAGGCTTAGGTTTTTTTTTTTTGTTCACGCGTTTCGGCGTGCGTCCGCCCGTTTCGGCCTGTGTTCGCGCGTTTCCGCTTTCGTCCCCCCGTTTCGGCCTGCGTTCGCGCGTTTTGTCCTGCGTTCGCGCATTTCGGCCTGCGTTCGCGCGTTTCGGCCAGCGTTCACGCGTTTCGGCCAGCGTTCGCGAGTTTCGGCCAGCGTTCGCGCGTTTCGGCCAGCTTTCGTGCGTTTAGGTCTCCTTTCGCTCATTTCGGTCCGCTTTCACGCGTTTACGCATGCTTTCGCGCGTTTTCGTCAGCTTTCGCGTGTTTTGCCAACTTTCGCGCGGTTTTACCTTCTTTCGCGAGTTTTTGTTAGCTTTCGCGCGTTTTTGTAAGCTTTCGCGCGTTTTCGTCAGCTTTCGCGCGTTTACATTAGCTTTTGCGCGTTTTCGCCCGCGTTCGTGCTTTTTCGTCGGCGTTTGCGCATTTCGGCCGGCGTTCGCGCGTTTCGGCCAGCGTTCGCGCGTTGCGAGCAGCGTTCGCGTGTTTCGGCCAGCTTTCGCGCGTTTCGGCAACCGTTCTCGTGTTTCGGCCATCATTCGCGCATTTCGTTCATCGTTCGCGCGTTTCGGCCAGTGCCCGCGCGTTTCGGCCTGCCTCCGCGCGTTTCGGCCTGCCATCGTTCTCGCGTTTCGGCCAGCGTTCACGCGTTTCAGCCAACGTTAGCGCGTTTCGGCCTGCGTTCGCCCGTTTCGTCCTGCGTTTGCGCGTTTCGGCTTGCGTTCGCGCTTTTCGGCCTGCTTTCGTTCGTTTTGGCCTTCGTTCGTGCGTTTCGGTCAGCTTTCGGGCGTTTCGGTCAGCTTTCGGGCGTTTCGGCCAGCTTTCGTGCGTTTCGGTCGGCTTTCTCGCGTTTTCGTTTATGTTCGAATGTTTTTGTCTGTTTTCGCTCGTTTTCAAACTTTTTCGTTCGTTTTCGGTCGTTTTCAAATGTTTCGGTCGTTTTCGTATGTTTCCGTCCGTTTTCGTTTGTTTTTTTTTACGTTTTTGTCCGTTTTCGCACATTTATGTCAATTTTCGTCTATTTTCACACGGGTTGTCTGCTTTCGGCAGTTTTTAGACGTTTTCTTCCGTTTTCTTACGTTATCTATTATTATAGGATCTTACATTTTATATGGTACTTGTATTTACGACTAGAGAAAACTCCTCTTAGTACGAAAAACCCTAAACCTAACCATTAGTTATAATATCACAAGTGGTATATACATAAACCTTAAACCCCTAACCACTAAACCATATACAAAAAACCCTAAACAACTAAACACTATACCAAAACCTTAAATCACTATAACCGTTAATTACTCAGTATAGCATGTAAGCTCTGTGGAGTGGATCTGTCGCTGGCTTTGTTCAGCGCGTTGGTTGAGATCCGCAGATAGAGAACCTTTTTACCGGGAAAAACCTTCAACCCACTAACACTAAACCTTGGGACACTATGTAAACAAAAACCTTAAACCCTAACTGTCTTAGTTATAATCTAAGTGATATATATATATATTAACTTCTAAATCATACAACTAAACTATTAAATCCCTATATAACCTGACGCTACTGAAGTACCGCCTATGATATCGCCGCAAAAACTCTTTTTACGAATCTTAGTGAGAGATTGTTAGGATTTAAATATTCTCAGTAGTGAATAGATATCAGATATAGTCGTTTATGGAAGTGAGCGAAAAGTTATGGGGTGATAAATGATCTGGGTTTCTTATAGCTCATAGGAATGGCTTATTAAAGTCCCTTTATGCTGAGTTAACCGCATTTGTTTCTTAGTTTGTTACCAGAAGGTAGAAGAACCCTTAAGAACGCCCTAAATACTTCTTGGTCTTATATCACAAAGTCGATTGGGGTAGCAATTGTACTTATTATCGTTTGTATTATTAATCTGTTTGATGTTGGTCGATGTTAACGATAATTGTCGGGTATAAACCGTTCTGAATTGTCGCCAAAAACGCGCGCTCAATGTTAGCGCACTTGAAAAATACTGTTATGGAAGTTTATATCATATGCAGTAGAGTTGATGTTAGCGCTTCATTGGCAGATATAACTTTAAATTACATCTTTGGTGTTATTCTATAAACCGCTGCGCTTAACTCGCGTCTTGGTCTTAGTAAATCTAATACTCATCGTGAGTATAGCATAAAACCTATTTAAACAAGCTAACAAGTAAACTCTATTCCAAAAACCTAACCCACTAGATGCGACGTGGCATTATATAACTTCCTATGAGAATTAAGTGATGTAGTTGTTTCCTATGATTTCTCTAATACTAATGCGCCTTGTACCGCTCGCAGAAATTCCTATAAACTCTAACACTAGGTTATAATCTCATTAGTGATATATACTTAAATTTAAATCGTACCCAAAAATCCTAAACCTAACAACTACTCTTTATACTTAAAAATCCTAAACCCTTACCATAGGGGCTATAATTCACAAGGATTATACACAAACTTAGGATTATTTACCAAAAACCTAAATTAAACCCCTAACCAGTAAACCCTATAACAAAAACCCTAAAGCCCTAACCACTAGATATAATATCACAAGTGATATATACATAAACTTTAAAATCTATACCAAAAACCCTAAACCCCTAACCACTAAACCCCATACCAAAAACCCTAAACCTCTAACCACTAGGTATAATATCACAAGTGATATATACATAAACTTTACAATCTATACCAAAAACCCTAAACCCCTAACCACTAAACCCTATACCAAAAAGCTTAAACCCCTGATCACTAAAACATATACCAAAAACCTTAAACCCCTAACCAGTAGGTGTAATATCACAAGTGGTATATACCTAAACTTTAAAATCTATACAAAAAACCTTAAACCCCTAACTACTAAAACCTATACCAAAAACCCTAAACCCCTAACCACTAGGTGTAATATCACAAGTTGGTGTAATATCCAGTTACTTAATATGGAACTTGTTGGTTATATATTTTATGTAACTGAATATTTGTAGTCCTAAAGGTGAATATAGAACTTGTTTGTTGAATAGTATGTGCAACAAAATATTTTGTGTTAATTGGTTTGTGACTTGGATATATTGTTTATTTTAATGTATTATTATCACTTATAATAATCAAATGATGTGTAAATAAGATGTTGTATGTTTTGCCTATTTAATGAATTAGCATTTATGATAAACTAAGATATAAAAGAATGAAGTATAATACCACAAATGGTAATAAATAAAGTCACTTTTATCAAATGTATTATCAGATTTTTTATTATTGTTGTTGATTTCATGTTTTACCACATGTGATATTCTAAGACTATTTGAAAACAACATCAGCCTTTAGACTTGCTAAATCCGCCTTTAGAACCTCTATTAACTAAGATTTATTTGTGCTTAACACTGATTACCCTTAAGATTATAATATAACCAGTGATAAATATAACCTCTATCAACTAAGATTCACTCTTGGCTTAAGACTGATTTCCCCGAGATTATAATATCACTGGTGATAAATATAATATCTATCAATTAAGATCCACCCGTGGCTTAACAATTATTACCCCTGACATTGTAATAACATTAGTGGTAAATAATTGTGAACTTTTATTAACTAAGATTCACTCGTGGCTTAACACTTATTACCACTAACATTGTAATATCACCAGTGATAAATAAATAATAATAAAATCTCATATGATAAAGCAATATAATTTGACATTAGCTATGATATTCTACATATGATTAATATCACATGTGATAAAGCAATATAATGTGATGCTAATTGTGGTTATTTTTAAAATTTTAAACATGTAATAAATGTTATCTATCACTTGTGATATTATACTGTTAGTAGGAATAAAATGGTTAAGCCTCTCTAGGCGAATTCTTATTTTGCTCAAAAGCAAACACTTGTTTGATTTTAAGACTACGTCAAGTTTCTATCTTCATAGTTTGTTTTTTTATACATTTTGGTATTTGTAATGACAATTATTTATCTCTTATGATATAATACTTTAAGAAAAATGTAGAGTATTTAAATTGTCATTCTTAGTCACTTAAGAATAATATCTCATGTGATAAAGCAATATAATATGAAACTAATTCTGGTATTCTATATATGAGTAATATGTGATAAAGCAATAAAATATGAAACTAATTCTGGTATTCTATATATGAGTAATATGTGATAAAGCAATAAAATATAACATTAATTCTAGTATTTTACATATGAGTAATATCACAGGTGATAAAACAATAAAATGAGCAAAAGTAGACATCATTCACGTCTTGCTATATCACCTGAGATATTACTCTAAAATGACTAATTTCACATTATATTACTTATCACCTCAGTCATTACTTTAAATGACTAAGATGGACCAATTAAATACTTTTCAACTTTAATATAATTTTATATCACAAGTGATAAACAAGTGTCACTTATAAATACCAATTAAATAAAAAGGAAGCAAACTATGAAAATAAAAAGGAAGCAAACTAAGAAAATAAAAACTTTGACATGTTGTCAAAATCAAACGAGTGTTGCTTTAATTTAGCATTGCTTTTGAGCAAAATCAGAATTCGCCTACCGAGGTTTAACCATTTTATTCCTACTAAGAGATAATATTGCAAGTGATAGATAAGATTCATTACATGTTAAAATTTTCAAAAAGAACACAACTTTTGAGAAAAGTTTCATTATTAAGCAACCCTTAATCGACAATAAAATATTTCTTATGTTTGTCTATTGCGGTAGAAAACACATAGGTGATCATATATAATAAAAATATACAAAGCAATGAAATATCACAGAGCATAATTATTTGTTTCTGAAAAATCACAAGTGATATTAGACATTAACTATGTTCATGAAATATCACAAGTGATATTAAAGATGTCATATTACAAATATCACAAGCGATATTAAAGATGTCATATAACAAATATCACAAGCGATATTAGATATTAACTATGTTTATGAAATATCACGAGTGACATTAGACATGTCCTATAACAAAGGTGATAGTGGCTGCGCGTTGAAATTTTTAAGCATATTCAGGTCGGGTTAGTCGGGTCCAAAATTTTATTCGGGTTATTCGGGTCAACCCGAGTACCCCAGATATAAAAAGGGTCGGGTTCGGCTTGAATTTTTTTGATAACTAGGGTTCGGGTCGATCCGATTTACCCGAATAAAGATTTTTTTCTAAATATGAAATTTATATATTTTGTATCTAAAAGAGTACAAAAAAGATTTTTTTTTTTACTTTTTTTGTTAATACAAAAGCATATGTGATAATATATAAAAAAATATGCAAATCAATGAAATATCACAAGTGATATTAAAAAAAATATACAAGCATTGAGATATCATATACGATACTAAAGGTTAAAAAACATACTTATTTGTTTTTGAAATATCACAAGTGATATTAGACATTAACTATCTTAATGAAATATCACAAGTGATATTAGACATGTCATATAACAAATATCACAAGTGATATTAGACATTAACTATGTTTATGAAATATCACAAGTGATATTAGACATGTCATATAACGAGGGTGATAGCGGCACGCGTTGAAATTTTTAAGCATATTCGGGTCGGGTTAGTTGGGTCCAACATTTTATTCGGTCGGGTCAACCCGAGTACCCCGAATACTAAATAGGGTCTGGTATCGGGTTGAAATTTTTTGGCTAACTCAGGTTAGGGTCGACCCGATTTTTTTATTTTTTTAAATATACATTTTATATATTTTGTATTTAAAAGAGTAGAAAAAAAGGAATTTTTTTTGTACTTTTTACACATATTCAGGTTGACCCGAAATCAAATTGACTCGAACCCGAATTGACCCGAACCCGAGTAAACCGTAGGTTTTAAAAAGCGTGATGCGCTTCGATGCAATAAGTGTCAAAAAGCCGAGGCGCGAGGCGAAAGCACGCACATCACGTAACCGAAGCGACAATTTTATAAAAAATTACTTGTTATTATATATAATGCACAAACTTTATGGCATTTAGCATCATGTTAGAAAGAGTTGACTTTTATAGTCATTTAATTTTGAAATTGTTATGTTATAATTGGCCTTTGATGTTTTAATGTTGCAAATGTTAGTATTCATCTTGATAAGTTTTGATGAAACACTCATTTTTAAGTTATGCATAGAACGTGAAACCTCTACAGACCACTTGGTATTGGCGAGCCTATAAATGGCATCAGAGTAACTTAAGATTGTAACATGAACCATTGTACACCCATTTTCTTTTGATACTTGATAGTAGAACATAAGGATTTTTGATGAGCACAAAATACAGAATTACTCGGTTTTTCAAAAGTTATGCAAAAAAAGCAGACGGCTTACAATCAGAGACATGGGCCAGAAAAAGCTAACTATACAACTAAGTGGGCAATGATTAGAGCTTGCTTGAGTGAAGACC
>BQNB010092197.1:0-26675 GCA_026074375.1 Tanacetum coccineum | reverse complement strand
AGGTCGTGTGCGGGCGTCGTTGCATTTACTTGTGTGATTGAGATTTTGTTGCTAAAGACTTGCTTGAGGTGAGTTCTCGTAGCCCCACTTTTTATTGTTTTTCTATTAGGGGAAAATGATACTCAAATGTGTTTTGAAATGTTTTGAATTGATCTGTGCGAAATATGGTTTTGTTTTTGGGACAAGATATGTGCCTATAACTGCTATGTGAATATTATGTGTTGTATGATTGTTTGGAGCAGATGGGTACGCCTACCCAGTATTTGTGTGATTATTAGAGCGGATGGGTACGCCTACCCAGGTTTGTGTGTGGTTCTGCCCTAATTTTAGTGCTCCAGCTGGTAGGCCCGTTAGGTGCGTAAGTGACATATGGTTATTGATTAGCGGTGATGCTAAGGTTGTTTGCATATATTCACTGTCATATAGCACTATTGTCCACTGTTGAAATATTGGCACAACTTTTGGGTTTAAGGTCAAACCTACGAGCTCACCAACATTATTGTTGATGTTTTCGAGTATCATTTTCAGGTGAAGTGAAAGAAGAGTAGTTTGGTGATTGATAGCAGACTTAGAAGTATCCTGAGTGGAATTTCGTTTGAAGTCTTGCTTGTTTGTTGTTTTGATTCTAGTTTTTGGATGTTTTGGATTATAGTCCCTAGTGAGGGCATTGTAATAATTGTAAGAGATTGTGGATTTTTAGTTGCGATTTAGGACATCACTCGAGTTTGTTCGAGGTTGATAGTCTTCATAGCACTTGGAGTTTATGCAATGTAGTTTTCTCTAATTTGTATCTTGTGTTATGATTGATCATTATGTTGCATTCCCGAGTTTCTGCCATTGTCGGGTGTGACAGATTTGTAATCAGAGCCAAGGTTATAGAGAACTAGGTGGTTTGGCCTAGACTATAACCTAAGATCCGTCGTCTAGTTGCGTATAGAATCTATGTGCGCGATGTTCCGCTTATGTGTGCCTTTGTGTGTTTGCGGTTTGGTGCCTTAGTTATGTCAGTCATTGAAATGGGTGGGCTCAATATTAGATATGAAAGGGAAAGGATGCGAATATAAGTACGGTGGCTAACGTAGTTATAAGCGTATCACAACTCACTCATACTTGATAATGTTGTTTACACATATCGATTTTGACATCGTAGGATAGAGTTACGTGTATATCTGGTTATATATAGTAAGATATTCTATATATATGTGCGAGTCTTCCCACTTACCTAATGTTGACCATGTGCTCCCTCGTGTGGATAATGTCGCCAAGGGTGATGACCTGAAGTGCTGGCCAGCCTGCTGCCGAATCACTAGGAGGGGGAACGGGTGAACGGGTTGGTAGAGGTGGAAGTGGTAGAAGACCTAGGGAAGGTAATGATGAGCGTGTTGAGGATTTGAATGGTCAAGGAAATGACTAGGGTTTGGGAGCTAATGAGGATGTAGAGGGAGTCAATGGGAATGTAAAGGGAGCAAATGGGGGTGCACCCGACTTCTCGACGATAATGCCCAGCAGTTGCAAAACCTCTTACCCGCCATGCTAGCTCAGGTTAGTAACCGAGGAAATGTTAGAAATCAGAATGGTAATGTGGTTAATGAGAACGTTCAGGAGAACGTGGGGAATGCGTTAGTAAGTGGCAACCGGGTAGGTTGTTCATATAAGGAGTTCTTAGCTTGTAACCCTAAGAAATATGATGGTAAGGGAGGTGCTGTAGTTCTTACTCGTTGGATTTAGAAAATGAAGAACGTACAGGATATGAGTCATTGTAGTAATGACCAAAAAGTGAAATACACTGCTGGTTCATTTGTAGGTAAGGCTTTAACCTAGTGGAACTCTCAGATCCGCGCGCTAAGCAGGGAAGTTGTTGTTAGTATGTCATGGAATGACTTTAAGTTTATGATGATATAAGAGTTTTGTCCTAGTCATGAGATGCAAAATTTGGAATCTGAGTTGTGGAATCACGCCATGGTCGGGGCTGGCCATGCAGCGTATACTGATAGGTTTCATGAGTTGGCGAGGTTAGTTCCTCACTTGGTAACTCCAGAGAGTAGGATGATTGAAACATATGTGTATGGCCTTGCTCCACAAATTCGTGGGATGGTGGCAGCAATGGAGCCAAAGACTATGCAGAAGGCAGTGCAGATTTCTGGTGTACTGACCGATGAGGCTGTGAGAAATGGATTAATTAAGAAAGTTGAGAGAAGATGAAATATTGGGGAAACTAGCAAGGATAAGAATGGTGGGGATGACAATAAGAGGACTAGGACTGGGAATGTTTTTGCTACTACTGTAAACTGATTCGATGTTTTAACTATATATAATATATAAGTAATATATATATAACTAAATATCAATTATAAAAGAGAGAGAATTCCAAGAGGCTTTTAAGAGATTATTTAGTTTTATCCAAAGTAAAACCCTAAAAAAAATTCTCAGGTCGTTTCCCGACGAGGTGCGAATTTGAAAATCGTGATTAAGTTCGTGATCGCGTGTTTGAATGATCAATAATTGATTTGGAATCTATTTCTATAAATAAAATACAAAAACAAGTAAAGGCAAACCTAAAACGAAAGCAATTAAAGATTTAAACTAAAAACGATAACGGGAATCAAAACCGAGCTCTAAAAACCTAAATCCTACAATTTTAACCCTACAAAAGCAAATTTAATTTTTAACAGTCCTAAATGATAAAAGAAAATTTTAGAAAAAAGAATTATATTTTTTTGACTTTTATTTTATTTATTATGAATTAAAAACAGTTTTACTCTAAAAAATTAATAAAAAATACTAAACTAATTTGGAAAATTCTAAAAAATTTAGGAAAAGTACTTCAAACTATATAGAATCTAAGAAAAATGCAAACTGGAAAAGTTGCTAAACGAATAAGCAGAAAATAAGCAAATAAGCTCGTATAAGCAAAACTCTAAAAGAGGGTTAAATATTAAATATCCTAAACTAAAATCGAAAAAGACCCCAGGGCAGTTGGTGTTGAGGTGTGTGTGTAAAGACTAGGTTGAGGTTGTGGAGGTCTTGGGTTCGAGCCTTGCTCACCCTTGACTTCCCAATTTCCCTAGTTTTTTATTTTTTGAAATTTCTTTTTGAAAAAGCTTAATACAACTAAAATAAGAACTTTTTGTGAAAGGGCTTTTTATAAAAACGTAAAATAAGCTAGAAATAAGCAATTAAAGATGACAGTTAAGGCTTTTAGGCTAAATGACTATAAGGCTAACTGTTGGGCTTATAAAGACTAAATAAGCATTTAAGAAAGCAAATAAGCAGAATAAAGATGATTAGCTAGACCTAATAAGCAAATAAGACTTAAAATAAGCAAATAAAATAAGCTAGAAGGCACAGAAAAGGTAAAGACAGAATGCATAAAAAAAGACAAACAGGCTAATAAGCTACTTTTAAGCCAATTTTTGAAAGCCTTAAGCTATCCTTATGGCTTAATGACCTAAAGGCAATTCAAGCTTATACTTTAAGCTTCAAGAATCAACAAAGAAAAAGCATTTTGAAACACAAATAAGCTATGAAAAATGCTAAGGAAAAAGACAGTTCAGACAGATTTGCTTTTTCAAGTTTTTTATAAAAATCTAAGTGGCTTTTGCAGCCCTAAGAATAAGCTGTAAAAGCTGATTTAAAACTTTAAAAAGCCTAAACAGATTTAGCTTATTATCCAATAAGCTTGTGCCAAGAATTTCAAAACCTAAATCTAACATTAACTAAGCTAATTTTAAGATTTAAAAGTGGCTTTTAAAAACTTGTAAAAACACTTGACAGATGACACTTAATTTTAACAAGACAAATGCATATTTAACCAACTCTTTTCCTGTTGAATTCAGGAACAAGATAAAACATAAACTTGACCTTAAAACATCTTTTTAGCAAAAATCAAATATCAACAGTTAGAACCACAGATTTTAAGAAATTGTAGACAAAACCTTAAAACTGAATTTGATGCCTTAAAACCTTTTAAAACTGATTTAAACAATTAAAATGGGCTTGACAAAGTTGGATTGATGACCCAAACAGTTTTAAAACTCATTTTGACTCATTTTCAACTCTTATCTCAAACACCCCTTTCAGAATCTCAAATCTATTTTATGCCTGATTTTTAATGATTTAAGCTAAGAATTTCAAGAACAGACAGCCAACAATGAATATTAATCAATAAGAAGCAATAAAAACACAGGAATAAGCACTGAAAATAAGCAACAGAGATTAAGCAGTCTTAACTAAAAAAATGACAAATTTGACTAAATCTTGAACTAAGAGTCTACAAACTATAAACTAGTATCAATAAGCAATAACAAACATAATTCAGCATGAATAAGCATAAACAAACAGTAAATAAGCATTAAATAAGCAATAAGCACTTTTAAGCTAAAAGATGAAAAGGAGAGACTTACAAAGCCCTTTGCTCTAAACAACGGCAAATAAGCTCAAAAGAGCTTTGTCTACAAGCTATAGCTTGTCAAAGACAAGCTAGTAAAACCCACAAGCCCTTCCAAATCTGGCTTGTCATCCATATAGCTTTTTTTGAGTGATTTTTGATTAAAAAGACTTAAGCTATATAAACTATATAAAAGTTAATATAGCTTAAGGGAAATAGTTTAAGAGTAAGTAAACAAGAGCTTAAGAGAGATTAACAAACATTTTTAAAACATTAAGTGCATTAACTTAAAAAACAGGATTCAACATAAAAACTTAATTTTCATTAAACTTCAAAACATTACAAGACTTTGAAAAGGAAATTACAATAAACTTAAAAGACCTAAAGAAAACTTTAAATAAGTTGTAAAATGACAATAAAAATAAGTACTAAAAAGCTAGATGCCATAATGGCTGCCAATGATCTTCTCTTTTATAGCCGAATGAGAAGGTTCTAGGTCTTGAGCTTGTGTTTCTTGTGTTGCGTCTTGGACTTCGGAGGAAGTTGGGATGTTCATCTTCTGTTGGTTGAGTTTTCGTATAACAATAGTTATCATTCTAGTGTGAGATGTGCTCCGTTTGAGGCATTGTATGGTAGAAAGTGTCGTTCGCCAATTATGTGGGTTGAGGTTGGAGAAGGTTAGTTGATAGGACCTGAGTTAGTGCAAGAGACTACTAAAAAGATCTCACAGATTAAAGATAGACTTAAGGCTGCGCGTGATTGCCAGAAAAGTTATGCTGAGAAGAGAAGGAATCCTCTAGAGTTTAGTGTAGGTGATAATTTCTTGCTCAAAGTATCACCGTGGAAAGGTGTGGTACGCTTTAGGAAGAAAGGGAAGTTAGCACCTAGATTTGTTAGACCTTTTGAGATTATTGAAAAGGTAGGCCCTGTGGCCTATCGGTTAGATTTTCCTAAGGAGTTAAACGGTGTTCATGACACGTTCTACGTGTCGAACCTTAAGAACTGTTTGTCTAATCCAACACTGCAAGTGCCTTTGGATGAGATTCGAATGAATGCTAAGTGAATTTTTGTGAAGAGCCTATGAATTTTTTTTGAAAGAGAGTTTAAGAGCTGAAGCCAAGTAGGATGTCATCGTCAAGTTTTGGAGAATTCGAAACGTGCCCTTGAATTCACGTAGGAACGTGAAGATCAGATGAAATTGAAGTACCCGCATTTTTTAGTGATGTTAGTGAATTTCGAGGACGAAATTCTTTTAAGGGGGTAGAATGTAACCTTTTCCCTTTTGTGTTCTGAATATTTCAATTATAGTCCTTTGACTATTTGACTTTTGTTAATTTATTCAGATTTTATACCGTGTTGACGGTGATGATTTTGTTGAGAACTATGTATTAATGGTTTGTATTGTTGATTAATAATCCCCTTTTTGGATGGTATTATTATGTATTTTTTTTTATTGCATTCCGGGTGGTTTGCCCTGTGAATTTTAAAAAATGCCAAAAAACGAGTCTGACACGTCCGTTAATGTCCGAATGAGTTTTAAAGGGTTTAAAGTGTAAATATGTCGTGTAAATAATCTAGGTTAATGGAAAAGTATTTTTAAGGTGAATAAAAATGCTAATTAACTTTGAGGTAAATTTTACGGTTGAGTTTTACGAGCTTTTAAGTGATTCCGACATGAAAAGAAAGACCTGAGACCCCTTAGATCCTATGGTCGGTCAAATGAGTTAAGAAGGGACAACAAGAACGGGTATTTAAAACGCCAAAACCCGAAAAACCCAAGACATGCTTCTGGCCTGTTGACACGTGGGTAGCGCGTCGGGCTCGAATGGAATTCCAATTTGGGAGTTATTGCCTATAAATACCCCTCTTTGGCTCTTGTATTCCTCACCTCTTGCCATTCTTTCTTTCCTCTCTTTTCTCTTCTCCTATCCTCTAAGTCTAACACCTCTTGTGTTCTAATCTTCTCTTCTATCATCTATTGAATTGAACACATCTCCACAAGAGAGCCACACAAGTACCATAAGGCTTTGTTTAAATAGCTTAATGGGCTGACTTGGCCCATTAACTTGGGTTGGGTTGGCCCACTAAGATGCATACGCCTTCAACTTTGGTTTTCCACGCTCTTTCCATTCTCGTACTTGGTTTTGTCTGGTTTTAGCCTTGGTTTTGTCTTTTTGTGAATATTCGTTACCTGCACAGTAAATAAAACAAAACAAGTATATATTTGGCATTTTAAGTCCATTTTTTGTCATTTAAGCTCGTTTTATTGATAAAAAAGGTATGTGTATTTAAGCACATACCAAACACCAAACATATCTTCATCAGTCTAAACATTGACTAAGTAAATACACTGATGGGGTATGAGAAACTTTTACAGAAGCTTACTTTATATAAGGCATTCTTTTCAACAATCACCTCATCACCATCTAAGTCATTAACACCAAACACATCTTTATCAATCTGAACATTGACCAAGTAAATGTATTCATTAGCTTCAATATCATCTATCCTCCCCTGTTTAGATGCATCCTCCTTACCCAAACCTTCATCTTCAAAGGATTCTACCCTTCTTGATGAACCAACTCTGTTTAATCTTTTAAGTCCATGAGTTCTTGACTTATTCCTCCTCTCTAGCTTCTTGACTCTATTTTTCATGCTTGCAATCTTAGTAGCTTAAGTGGTCTTTGTAGTCTCTAAAGCAAGAACTCTTAATTATAAAGTTGTACATAATGCCATCAATTCCTCAAGTTTCAGTCTATCCTCACTACTTTGAAGTGTGTTACCTCTTGCGAGCAGTAGATCATTAGAAAGTTTAGATATATTCTCAGACCTAGTCTGAGCAATTGTATCCCCCTATGGTTTCTTGGCGCCTGGGACCACTACCTGAACTAGTTCCTGGGGAACTTGGTTCATTAAGTGTTGCCTTGGATTGGGTCTTATCTATGTTACCATTGTCCTGCTTTGCTTTTAAGCCAGTAGCAGTTGTGGCAGCCCTTTGCAAACTGTCATCCATCTCCTCATTGACAGCCTCACCTTCTACATTGGTTGTAGGGCCACTAGGCTGAGGTACCTCAGTGTCCTTTCTCTTTGACCTTCTTGATATTTGTTTCTTTTCAGGTTCAGATATTGATGGTTGAATAATGGTGGGTGTGTAATGGGGATCAATTGGCATTTTTGAACCTTCACCTACTTCTTCTTGATCTTGTACCATCCTTGTTTGGAATAATGGTGTTTCCTTTCCAGAAAAACCTTTTCCAACCCCTTGTCATATTCCCAAATATCTTCTTAGTGTGAGAGGGTGCAATGTAAATTCTCTTGTGAGTAGGCATCCCTTCAAGTTGTTGATTCACAAACACTTGTACAAACCTTAGATACATCAAAAAATTTCCAAACACATTATCCAAGTTCTTCACCATACTTTCAAAAATGTACTTTGAAAAGTTAAACTTCTGGTTTATAGCTAAACAGATGATTGCAGATGCCATAGTGCTACTAAACTCATTACATGCAGTAGTCTTAGAACTTAGGCATTATAAATAGTATGAATAAAAAATTTCCATTGTGGGGAAAAGAATGCCTTATAGAAAGTAAGCTTCTGTGAAATTTTCTCATACCCTATTAGTGTAAGCTGTTCAATGATAGTAGCATTGAGTAGACAATCAACACCTTCAGCATCTTCTAATTGAAAATCTCTTCTTACAATCGACTCAGTAATGATGATCTTCTTTTCATCCACTAGGGCTTGTAACTGTACTTCCCCATTGACAGTTTTCGCCTTGACAGTAGCCAAGAATTGTTCAATGCACGAAGTATATATTATAGGATTGATCGTTAGTGCATACTTGATATTTCTCCTTTTTAGGGGTAATTATATCAAATATATAGTATACGTATTCCAAAAGATTTCAAAGAAATTACTTTTGACCAAAGCAAAATCTAAAATCTCCCGGGTCGTTTCCCAACGAGGCGTGAATTGAGAATCGAAGCTACGTTTGTGATCGCGTTATTTGAATGGTTCAAGATTTGATTTGGGATTTCTATTTCTAATAATAATAAGAAAAGAAAAGTAAGAAAAACCTAAAAACGAAAGCAATTAAAACTTAAAACCGAAAAAACCATAACGGGACCAAATCCCGTTCTTTAAAAATCGAAATTTTAAAAATTTAACCCTACAAAGGCAAACTTAATTTTCCTAGGTGCTAAATGATAAAAGAAAATTTTTAAAAAAAGAATTATATTTTTTTGATTTTTTAATATTTTTTTATGAATTAAAAACAGTTTTAAAAAGAAAAATTAATTAAAAATAGTAAACTTAATGGGAAAATCTAAAAAAATTGTGAAAGGTAGTTTAAACAGTGCTGGTTTAAAGAAAAATAAAATTGAGTTACCAGCTTATTGGAATAAGCTGGTGTTGGAAAATATATTGTAAAAGACTTAATATTGGTAGTATAACAGTTAAGTCTGGTAGTATTAGTTAGTTTTGGCAGTACTAAATTAAGTCTGGCAGTACTAAGTTAAGTCTCGCAACACTAAAGTTAGTACTGGTAGAGTGGCAGTACTATAGTTAGTACTCGTCGTATTTAGTTAAGTTTGTTTATGTAACAAAATAGAGGTAATAGTTATCTTAGAGATATTTTAGAAGATATCTTAGGAAAGGATATGCATTATCCTTTCACGCGTTTTGTAAAGCCTTCTAGGGTTTCCTTGGTGTATAAAAGGAGCCCTATGGCATAGAGTTTTATAAAACGAATAGAAGCATTAAAGCTTAATAGAAATCAATAGCAAAGTTAGTATTATATTATGTTCTTCTTAATACTTGTGTTAAGATTCCGCATTAACACAATACTAGCAATCAAATATTGAAACCTACTTACATCAAAAGCTTTTGTAAGTAATTTTGCAACATTCTTGTCAGTATGGATTTTGACCATTTGAATCAACTTCCTTTCATTGCAATCCCTAATAAAATGATGTCTAATCTCTATATGCTTTGTTTTTGAATAAAAAACAAGATTTTTAATTATGCATAATAGTATATGTTATTGTCAATAAAGATCTTGGTAATGCATAAAAATTATACCCATAATCAAGTATTTGATTATGAATCCAAAGCACTTGTCCACAACAACTTGAAACAGCCACATATTCAGCTTCTGTTGTGTAATTTGCAACCACTGTCTATTTCTAGCACTGCCAGGATATCAATCTACATCTAATGAATTGAAAACTTCCATGTTGTGAGCGTAGCTCCAGCATAATCACTATCAGTGTATGCTACCAAATCAAAAAGAGAATCTTTTGGATACCAAAGTCCTAATTTTGGTTGACCTTTTAAGTACCTAAAAATCTTTTCACAGCATAAAGATGTGAAACTTTTGGATTGACTTGGTATCTAGCACATGCACACACTGCAAACATGATGTCAGGTCTTGAAGATGTAAGATACATCAATGGAACCAAGAATCATATGACCTATACATATAAACAGCTACTTCTTCACCCTTTTCATCCTTGAGCAAAGGCTTTTGAGTTTCTATTGGTGTACTTGCAGTCTTGACTTCTATAAACCTAAATTTCTTTAAAATTTCATCAACATATTTATCTTGACTAATAAATATGACATCCTTCTTCTTCTGTACTTGTAATCCCAAAAAGAATGTAAGTTCTCCCATAGAACTCATCTAAAATTTCTCATGCATTAATTTTTCAAATGCATTGCATAGCTCCTTCTTTGTTAAACCAAAGATGATAGCATCCACATAAATTTAGACCAGCAAAGTATCACCTTTGTACCTTTTAATGAATAAGGTTTTGTCAATTTTTCCCTCTTGAAACTCATTGTCCAACATATATGTTACAAGGTAATCATATACCAAGATCTTAGGAGCTTAATATAGTCCATATAGTGCTTTTTCAACCTTATATACTCTATCAGGAAAGTCTGGATCTTCAAATCCTGGTGGTTAACAAACATACACCTTTTCTTCAATCTTCCCATAGAGAAAAGCACTTATTACATCCATTTGATACACCACAAAATCTTTAAATGAAGCATAAGCTAAAAATAGCCTAATTGCTTTAATTCTTGCAACATGAGCAAAGACTTCATCATAGTCAATCCTTTCTTCTTGTGTGTACCCTTGAGCAACCAATCTTGCTTTATTTCTTATCACAATCCCTCTTTCATCCTTTTTATTCCTAAAAACCCATTTAGTGCCTATAGCCCTTTTTCTATTTAGTAAATCCACAAAAGTCTAAACTTCTTGTAAGTTAAATTGTAGAAGCTCTTCCTACATAGCCTCTATCCAACTTGGATCTTCAATTGCATGAATTACCTTTTTGGGTTCTTCCTGTGATAAAAAGCAAGCAAGCAAGCAGTTTTGAAGGTCTTTATGGTTTGTTCTTTGTTGAATAGTACTAACAAACCCATGCTCCTCCAAATTCTTTAACATGTTTCTTGTTTGTGTAGTTGATTACAAATCTCCAATCACTTGATTGAGAGGATGATCTTTATGAATTCTTTTAGTTAGAATAGGACTGACTTGGATTGTTATATCCAAATTGTTTATGTCAGCCTCTACACCAACATCTTCATTATCTCTTGAGAGGTCAAATATGTTTATATCTTCCAAAGCAGTAATATTTGGATCAATGCTTATTTTTCCACCAACATCATTAACTTCATTTGTGCTAGCAGCATTAACATTGTTATTGTTGTTAACATTATCATCCTTCTCTTGATCAATACTTTAACTATCTTTTCTAAGAATCTTCATCAAACTTCTTCTCATCCACACTGAAGGTTTGGATCCAATCATCATTAGAAACTCGTTGGACTTGGGAAAATGGTGGATCACAGGCCATAATGGTAGCAAAAAGTAATTTTTAATAGGTTCCGTCATCCTTTCTAGGCATGAACTGCATTATCACTTGCTTTTTGTACCTTGCAAAACAATTAGACTGATGTACCAACAACAATTGGAGGCTTTAAATTCATATGTTCTTGTTATTGCAATCATATATCAAATAGCCAATACTGTCCACAATCTATAACATAAGGTGTAATTCTCACTAAACCTAATATGCAAGTTTTCTTCCCCTATCCTTGTTTTAAACTATTGAATTTACTCTATAAGGCATTTAACAATTCAAAGAGTATCCAACAAGAAACCTTCACAGCCTTAACCATCAATTTGCCCTAAATGATCTATGGCATAATAATGTTACAAGAACACCCAAATGTCTCATAAAACTTAAAGTAGGAGTCTACAGAAAAAGTTTCATATGGGTCTTGTTATGCGGCTTAACTACTAACACACTATTTTGAACATAACAAGCAGTATTAACTCTTCTTCTCTGCCCAAAAAGTAGTTGACAACTTAAATCAGCCTAGCATAGTACCTAGGCAAGCCCCAATTATTGTCCATGTTTTTCCTCTCAGCAACTCCATTTTATTGAGGATTCTAGCTACACAAATATTGTCTAAAAATACCCTTCATCTCACAAAACTGATTTCATCTCTTTGTTTTTAACTTTGGTCCCATTATCACATCTAATCACCTTAACCTTGTGATCTACTAGATTTTATATCCCATTTATAAAAACTTAAGAATGCCACTAGTCTCATCCTTAGTAGCTAGAAAGAAAACCCATGTAAACCTACTAAAATCATCTGTAACAACTAGGCAATACATTTTCTTCATGAGACTTTTTACAAATGTTGGACCAAACAAGTCCCATAAGCCCAAATGTAAAGAAACTGATTGAGATTCCTGTTTTGGAGACTTACAAGAGGTCTCTGTCTAGCTTACCTTTTTGAAAAGCAACACAGTTGATCATTTTTCAAAAAGTATTGGAAGGTAAAACCTCTTAACAAGATTTCCATTAACCCATTTATTCATGTTTTAAAATTTAAGTGACCTACACCTTCTATGCCAAAGTTTAGATCATAAATTGGCTTTTGCAAAGAGGCAAGTTAAACTCTCTTTAGAACCTATGCACTTTAATCAACACTATACATATTGTTCTTTTAGGACTCTAAGTAACACTTGGACTTTCCATCAATTAACTTAAAGTTATGGGAGAAAAACTATACATTTAGTGTCATTAAAAAAGAACACTAAATTTCTTTTTTATCACAAATTTGTGAGACACTAAAGAGACCAAAAACTTTAAACCTCTCACAAACAAAATACAACATATTCAAAATCTGAGATTACGACTTTTACTTAATGGTACCTTTTCCTGTGATTTTCCCTCGCTTTGGGGGTCCTCCAAAAGCAACATATCCTCCAATCTATCACTCTCCTTCATAGCCTGTAAAAAGGACATGTTTCCTTAGTACATGTGCCTTGAGCATTCACTATCAATCACTCCTTGATCTTGTAAATCCATTTATGGATTGCCCTGCACATAGCATAAGAAAATCAGTTTCTTTTGGGGACCCAAGCCATCAATGACTTGGATCTGCCTTGTGCATCAAAATAATCAAACTTCTTTAGGATGATTGATGCACTGTTGTGTTTAGAAACATGGTTTAAAACTTTAGTCTTTGGTTTCCAAACCCAACAAGCTGAGGCCTTAACAGCATTAACATTATTTCCCTTAACAACATTAACTACTGCTTTTGGCCTAGCCGTATTAATATTTTTACCCTTAACAGTATTAACCCTTTGATTAATATTACTGTTTTTAAATATTGTATTCTTGTGAATGGGCCTCTTAACAGTTGAATGTGCTTCTTTAGAAAGATATGACATTGGTCTACCAGCATTCACTGTTGTTTTTGAGTGAGCAGTATTAACTTGTCTAGCAGTATTAACTGATATTGTTGTTTTTGAAATATTTTGTCTAGCAGTATTAATAGATACTAAGCCAAACTTCATTAGTACTGATCTTGGAACAATGTTCTTTTTAGCACAGGGGTGAGTCTTTTTAGCAAAGTTTTGATGATTCACCCTTTGAGCATTTTTCCAAACAGGTTTTACCATCCTTTGATTTTTAAACTGTTTTTGATGGTAATTGCAGTCAACCTACAAATGATCACAACTTCCACACACATAACAAGCCTTATTAAACATCTCAAAATTGCTTCCTAGTCTTTGAGACATCATATTGTTCTAATTTCTTTGATTGCCTCTTGACTGCGAGAGATTTGGCCTAGTTACTCAACTTGTATGTAACAGTATTTCCTGAGCAGTTTTCTCTATTGCATTAGGTTGACATCTCTATTTTAGTAATACTAGGCTTAACTATTTTCTTCTCAGTTTTAGTTTGAGACACATCTTCTTCCTCACTATCTGACAACCAATCTTCAATAATTGGGGAATCATCAGACTTCCTAATTACCTTAGATACTTCTTCATCATATTTTCTGTTCTCGACTACATGCTTATTAACAAACTCATCTAAACCAATAAAAGACAAGTCAGGTGTTAGAGGCATGATGTTTCCTGTGTAGGGAGGTGGAACTGCATTATATCTTAAAGCCTTTCCTTAGCAATTACCACAATTGACCCTCCTAATGAAGTTTATGCTAAACTTTTTAAGATTGCATTTTTCGAATTTATCAACATTAAATGATACTATCTTTTTCTTTTTGAGCTATTTCTAGCTTCTTCCTGAGCTCTTTGATAGCTATATCTTTACATTCAATTTCAAATTTTAAGACCTTTATATCTTGTAAATAAATAGACTTATTTGCCTTATAAACTTTAAGTTTCTCTTCTACTGACTCTAATCCTATCTTGTAAGCAAACCAATAACTCAGATTTCTAAAATCTTTATGTAGTTGATCATATTGAGATTTAAGAGTTTCAATAGTTTTCAAACAGATTTAAACAATTTAATGTTAGATACATCGTGAGTTAAGAACTTGAAGATGATAAGCCATGACTCATAATTTAGGTCGCTTCCTCTATCTGATCCACTCCATTCATAACCCACCAAGACCATCACATGACACCAAAGCTATAGAAGTGGAGGTTTTCATAGGTTCTTTCTAGTACTTTCCTTGTTCTTGTAGTCTTGATTCCTTGGAGCTTTGCATTCCCTAGCAAAATGTCACTTCTTATGGCAGTTGTAGCACTCCACTTTGGACTTGTCAAAGCCAATATTCTCATTGCTATTGACTATAAGCCTCCTTCCAGTATTCTTGAAGAATCTTCTAGCCCTCATAGTCAACATTGCCATTTGTCATCTCAAATTCATCTCTTCAATGTCATATGGATGAATTTGTTGTAAGTCATCAGTAACAAGTTGAGGATTATTTGGTTGACTAGCCAAGAATGCATAAATAACATCATCACTCAAGTTATCAACATTTGATGAGTTAGCAGTATTAACTTATGTGTTGGCAGTGGAAACTCCATAAGCAGTATTAACTATTTGAGCAGTATTAACTACTTCATTATTGCTACTAGAGTTGTTATTTGATAGATAAAAAAGCTATGTTCTGAGTACTTGAACCATGAGCGTAGACATCCCCTTTGACTTCTGGATTCATATACCTTTTAGGTTGTTAATAGAGGTCATCTATCTCATTAATACTATAAACCTCAGTCTTTATTTCTCCACACAACAGCATGTGTGTTCCACTCAGATGACAAGCTCCTTAATAGCTTCTGGTTCACATCTTCTTGTGAAATTATTTCTCCTAGAAGCTCAAACTGACTCACAAGCTTTTGAAGCCTATCAAAGGTTTGATCAAGCATCTCTGAGCTTGGAGTAGTGATGTTTTCATAATGCTGCTTTAAAAGATTTCTTTGGGTCTTCTTAGTATCTACATTCCCACCAAATCTCTTTTCTACAACTTCCATCAATAGCTTAGCATCCTTAATTGAGTTAAACTTTAATTGATGTTCATTAGGAATGCCTATCATTAAGGTACTTCTGGCCTTTACCTCTAATCTTTTCTGAGCCTTCTCTTCATCAGTTATAGGAGGTATTACTTTCTCAACACCTTCCACAACTGTTGTTTTTGTGGGCATGTTTCCATCTTTATGACTTCCTATAATGGCATAAATCAATCATACTGGATGTAATTGTTTGAACCTCATCCTTCATAAATATACTCACCGGTTTGAGCAATGGAACCATTGATGCAGCCACCATGTTGCAGAGATCTGAATCCATATCTTCTAGCAAAGTTTCTCAAAGTAACAAGCTCTAATACCACTTGTTGTCCCAGGAGTAGAATACCTCTTGTTGTATCCTACTTTAATAGATTGAATTCCTTAAGCTTGTTTAAGGTTTAGTTATATTAGATAAATCTAACACAACTATAGTAGAAACTTTGTTAAGTGTATTAAAGATTATGCGGAATCTAATCTTTAATATTAGAAGAATTCTTAATGAAACAGTAAAACACAATGAATTCAACAAACAATAAAAGCTCCAATATTATTAAGAATAATACGAATACTCTCCTAGTATTAGGGTTACAAAACCTTGAAGCTATAACGATATCAAAACAAAAGATTTCTAGATAACAAACTCTATGCCCTAGGACCTCCTTTTATACACCAAGGAGTCCTAGTCGATTTATAATATATTCCTAAGACTTAGAATATTCTCTATGATCTATTTTATAAATATCAAATACTTATCACCTAAGTAATCTTGATCTACAAACAATCTTTATCCTTTCTTCTGTCTTTATCCTTTCTCTGACAATAGAAACTCTTTCAGCAGTCTTAATCTTTGAGCAGTTGTAACTTATACACCAGCAGCATTAACTAAGCACAAGCAGTAGTAACTACTTAGACTATTTTCTTCAATCTTCACTAGCAGTACTAACTTTATACTAGCAGTACTAACTTTATACTAACAGTAGTAACTGTGAACTAGCAGTACTAACTTTAGCTTAATAGCAGTAACACAAACCTGAGAAGCAGTAACTCTAAGATCCTCAAGAAGTCTTTTAATCCCAACATATGTAAACACATCAAGTATGCAAGTATAAGCACATATGAATATTGGCCAAAAGCATAAAGATAGTTTAGCACAATAGTAAAATAGTTTTAAAAGATTGAGTATCATTTACCTCAAGGGAAAATTAGATAAAGTGGGGCTACACTAAGACTCACGCGTAATAAAGATGAAAGATAGTTTTGTAATATTAAGAAAACGTGCAACGTGCCCGATCCCATGCCTATTTAATAAAGTTTTATTTTAGAGATATGCTATATGAAAATAAAGTGATGCATATGAATTTGTAAAAAGGATTTGTATTATCGTTTGTTAAAAGGTTTTTGATATCATTTACTTGTATCTTATTTGTAAATTATTTGTTATACGTATATGTATTATAAAGAAATTAAATTGAAAAATCCAATTAAATATAAAGTAATAAATAATATAATTGGACAAGGAGTAACAAGAAATAATAAATGATTAATAAATAAATGAGAATTAAATAGATAAGGAAATAATGTAAAGCATAAACGAACACAAATTACAATAAATAAAAATTAAACATGTTTCGGCAATTTTATCCCAAATTCTCCCTAGTTAATAGAAAAGACAATCGCGATGTAAATGTTAATAATTTTTTAGACACACATATTAAATAATAAAAGTTTTATAAATTATATTTTTCGTCTTTTAGTCGAATATTAAAATAATATTTTATTATTTTGTCTTTTTGTCGAGTTAAAAATTACTTACTATCATGTATATGAGTATGTAGATTAGTTCATTTATCAAGTTTAAGTTACAAATAATTATTTTTTTTATTAACTATAAAATAATATTTAATAAAATAATGTGATTTCGTCCTTTTTGTGAGGTTTTAATAAAATAAGTTTTACAAAATATTTTCTAAGTGTAAAATGTTCATAAGATTTCCGCATGACCCGTTCATTATAGTTACCTTCCAAAGTCATTATATTTAACAAAACCAACTTTCATCAAAAATAATCAGATATTGACAAAATGCCAAATCACTACGTTTTAGCTAGGTTTTATCAAAACATATTTCAATTGACTAATTTAACTATCCTAAACCTATATGAGTTCGAATTCAATAAGTCCATCAATAGTTCGTTTTAGAAAATTCACTTGTTTTCACTCAATGGGCCAAATAGCCCAATGCGAACCCAAAACTACTAGTTAAGTTTTTAGCCCATTACAAGTTTACTAGTTAGCCCGAATATACATAAACAAAATATCCATTAAGTTTAATAAGTCTAATAATAATAATCCACATATGAAAATAAGTTGTCTGATGTATATAATCTTATAAGCCAAGCTTATTAGGCTCTTGGTAGAATCAAGATTTAGCAATTTCTCAATTAGAACAATGACTCCCTCCGGATCAAAGATATCATCTTTAACTTCCGGTGAAGTTAAATCGGAAGTGAGTGTGTCGGGTTTCGAAGAAAAAGTGGGATTGCCACTTAGATGATTTGTTATTTTCTCATTTAAGAACAAGTCTTCAAGATAATCTTCATATGAAATATTGTAAATATCAATCATGTTCATTGATTCTCTTTGATGTTTATTATAATAACTTCAAGTGCCATGTTTTATATTCAAGATTAATCTTTCATCACCGTCACGGAGAATCAATTCTTCTCCGTGCACGTCAATCAAAGCACGAGCGGTCCTCAAGAAAGGTCTTCCCAAGATAAGGGGAACTCGAGGATCGCTTTCATAATCGATGATGACGAAATCAACAGGGAACGTTAACCTTCCTACCGAAACAAAAACATCCCTTGCAATTCCAGCTGGTGTACAAACCGGTCATTCGGGTGGATATATGTTTGGATAAACCTAACTTTTTCCAAACTGAGAGTGGCATCAAGTTGATACTGGCACCTAGATCGGCTAAGGACTTGCAATTGAGCTCACTAAAACTACACGGAAGGAGAAATTTCCCAGGGTCTCCAAGTTTCTCGGGTAACTTATTAAGGATAATCGCTGAGTAATTTTCATTGAGGGGTGTATTTGCCAATTCTAAAAGTTTCTCCTTATTGGGAAGGAGAGCTTTAAGCATTTTCTGGTACTTCAGAATTAGAATTAATGCATCAGAAAGAGAGATATTAGTGTGAAGTTGTTTGAACATTTGCGAAACATATGAATTTGTATTTCATCTTTGTCTTGCTGTTTTTCCTTGTACATCCTTGAAGGATAAGGGATATTGGGGTGAAGAGGATCCCTTTTTGGCATCTCATAAAATTTTTGTGAAGGAGCTTGAGGTTTTTAGACAAGAGGAGGTGAGACCTTAATGGTATACTCAATGAGTTCCAGGTCCGTTAATGTCTCCTCTGCTCGTTCATCCTCCTCCGGATTAATGAATGGAGGAGGCATTGGAACGGAAGGTCCATCTAAAACAATACCACTTCGGGTGGTGATGGCTTTCAATTCACCTTTCGGGTTAGCAATGGTATTGCTAGGGAGTGATCCTGAACCCGAAGAAGAAGCGGTGTTCATTTGAAAGAAACTAGCCATCATGCTCTTAATGTCATTTGTTAATTCATTTTTAAAAGCATTATTTTGATTCTGCATTGTAGACTGCATTTCACTTCTTAATTCTGATTTCAAATTACTGATATGATTTCTCATAGCTTGCATACTAGCCACATTGTTTTTTCTTTAAAATTTCCTCCAAGTCACTCGAGTGGCAACGTTGAGTTTGTTGAATCGTAGCTTGAAAGACGTATTTCCCTGAATGAAGTTACTTATCCTCGATTCTGGTTTAAACCCTTGGATTTTGCACATGCCGTTGAGCAAACAACGGGTGCCTGAAAATTGATTAGCTACACTTTGAGGGCGATAACCGGTATTTCCCTGATTGTAGTTTACTGCGGCTGCTGAAACATATTCCTGAATATTGTCTTGATAACCTGAAAAAATGTTGCCATCGGTAGCAGGACACTGTCGGTAAGAATGAGCACCACCACAAGTAACACAAGATTCCTCAACAGCTTTTAGGGAAGCTAGAGCTGGGGTTACTTGATGTTGTTTTAAAACTCACGTCATGCGGCACTGAGTTTAATCACACTAGCTACGGCACTGGCTTTCTCTGAAGAATCGACATTACTTGATTTCACTTGAGAAACAATCGGTTTGTTTCTTGAATTACGAACTTTTGATTTGTTTTCAATAATTTTCAACACATCTTGAGCACTTCATTCTAAAAGACTGCTACCGGCGGCAGAATTCAAAGAATCTTGATCAGATGGGTTTAAACCATTGTAGAAGGTATCGAGTTGATGCAATTCGGTAAAACCGTGATGTGGGCATGCCCGAAGGAGATCATTGAAACGGTCCCATGCCTCGTAAAATGATTCATCAAAACGTTGTTGAAAATTTGAAATTTCATTCTGGAGATTTGTTGTTTTTGAGGGAGGAAAGAAATGGTTAATAAACTTGGACACAAGATCGTCCTAAGTGAGAATAGAACGAGGAGGTTCTTTGTCGAGCCAAATCTGGGCCGGACCATTGATAGAAAATGGAAAAAGCATAAGCTTAATCGACGTCTCGGGCACATCTTTGTACTTCAACGTAGAAGTAATCTTGTTAAAATATCGAATATGAGCATGAGGATCTTCTTTCTCAAAACTAAAGAATTGTTTTGAAGTTACAAGATTGATTAGACTATGCTTGAGCTCGAAATGCTCAGCGGGAATGGGTGGTACTAAGATTGCCTCTGCATAATCCTCAGTGGGTGCACGGGGTAATTCCGTCATAGTACGTTGATCGACCATCGTAACTACGGGAGTCTCTACAAGAGAAAACAGTTCGACTCTTTGTATAGAACGTCTACGATTACGAAATTTCGGAATCGTAGAAGTAGGATTCGTAGAAGGTTCACCAACGAATTTTGACGAAGAGCGAGTTTGCATACACTAAGAACAAAATAAGAGAAAATAAAAGAGAAAAATATTTTTGTAACCGATAATCAAACGAGTGTATGGTAGCTCTCTAGAAAACGCACAAAGAAGCGGAAGAGCGGGAAACGCGAAGCAGGCGAGTAAAAACCTTCCATTTTCGGGTCGAAGTTTCGTAGGATCGACCCTACCTTATATCCCTCTCTTATAGTTTTGTAATGAATCTAAATGTGAGCCGAATTCACAAGTGACACAACGGTCGTTTTTGTTGGTTTTTCAATTTTTTTTTGGAATTTTTGATTACTTGATAATAGAAAAAATATATTCACAAATGAAAGCGATAACTTCACGAGGAAGAGTCTTCAAACACTACTCTTCAAACGTACACAATGATCGTTTCACAATCTCCCCGGCAGCAGCGCCAAAAATTGATTTGATTTCTTTAGTATATATATAATATATAAGTAATATATATATAACTAAATATCAAATAAAAAGAGAGTAAGTAATCCCGTAAGATTTCTAAGAAGCTTTTAACCAAAGCAAAATCCAAAACCTTCCCGGGTCGTTTCCCGACAAGGCGTGAATTGAGAATCGTGATTAAGTTCGTGATTCCCATGATTGAATGATTCAATGTCTTGCTGATTTTGTTTCAATTCTACAAATAACATGCAAAAATAAGTAAAAGCAAGCTAAAATGAAAGTAATTAAAGATTTAAACTAAAAACGATAACAAGATCCTAAACCCGTGCTTTAAAACCCTAAATCTCCAAATTTTAACCCTACAAATGCAAATTTAATTTTTAAATGCCCTAAATGATAAAAGAAATTTTTCTAAAAAAGAATTATATTTTTTTGGGGGGGACGGGGATTTTTTTGGTTTGTGATGTGGCAGTTTAGGTGTCTGAAATTAAAAATCATATTGTAGTCTAAAAATAGAAAGATTAGTCGGGAAGGATATAAAGGGCGTGGGGGGGGGGGTTCGGGGGGGGTTAGGTTTTGTAGATAAAATTCTAAAAAAGAAAGTATGTATAATCTTTAAAATAGGTTCTATAGCCAGGAAAAAATAAATTGGGTCAAACAGCTTATTGAAATAAGCTGTTAATAAGCTAAAATGGTCTGATAACTAAAAGGGTGAAAAGGTGTCAAGTATTTAATTGTGCAAACCTATACCAAAAAAGACCCAAGGGCGAGTGGTAGAGGAGTGTGGTGTTAAATACTATGCAGTTAAGGTTATATGTCTACTCAGTTCGAAACTGGGGATTCCCTATACCCGGCATATGTTTTTGTTTTTTGAAAATTTCTTTTTGAAAAGTTTCATAGAAGCTAAAACCACAACAATTTTAGAAAACACTTTTTCATAACAACCTTATTTTTTAAGCTGGAAAAAGCTAATTAAAGTGACAGAATGCTATGTTAAACTAAGGGACTTTTTTGCTTAGACTGTTTAGCTTTTAAAAACTAAATAAGCTAAGGAAACAACAAAATAATCTAAAACAGATATATACCTACACCTAATAAGCACTTATGATCACAATTAAGCTAATAAAATGAGCTAAAAATAAGCTAAAAGGACAGAATCACTTAAAAAAAGGATTTTAAACTTTAAATCCTAAACTAAAAAATGCTATAAGCTTAATTAACCTCTAAACCTAAGCTAAAGTAACTAAAAGGCACTCTAAAGCTACACCAATAAGCATTCCAAATATAATTTAAGCAAATCCAAATGCCATAAATCCAGAAAAGCAAATAAGCTATTTTGGCCAAAAACTACTTAAACAGCCTACAAAGGCACTTTTAAGCTAATTTTTAAGCTACTTAAGCTATCCTTTAGGGTTTAAAACTAAAAAGCGGTGGGGGAATGGAAGGCGTTTACTATAAGCTATAAGAAAAAGCAAAAATTAAGCATTTTGAAAAACTAATAAGCTAGAAAAAGGCTTATGAAAATGGCTGTTCACTCAGTATATGCTGAGTTTTTTATATTTTTTTAAAGACTAAAAGCAAAAGTTCAGGCCTAATTTTAAGCTAGTAATTAAAAGATAAACTTCAAAATAAGCTCAAACAGATTAAGCTTATATCCTAATGAGCTTGTGCTATGAAAATCAGATCCGAAACTAATTTTAACTTACCTAAATTTGCTAATGAAAATGGTACACAACACATAACTTTTAAAACTAAACTAACGTAAAATACTTTGACAGTTTTGTACCAAAATCACAAATGACAATGAACTCTTAAACTACTCCTATCCTACTGCATTCTTAACCAAAAACAAGCATGAAAACAACAACTATAAGCACATAATCAAAATCTAAGCAGATAAGCTAAAATATAAAGCTCAAAACCCAAAGATTCCAACCATGACTACTAAAAATCTTAAAAATGAATTTTAAACTTTGAAAACTTATCAAAGCTGACTTATAGGCTTAATTTGAGCTTTTCAAAGTTGACTTAAAGGTCAAAAGATACCAAGCAGTATTAACTCATGTTAATACTGCTAGTGCGAAACACCCCTTAAGAAAATGAAAAATCATTTTAAGCTTATAACAGGCTTTGAAAGCTTATGAAAAATCAAACCCGATTAAACATGAGGTAAGATAAGCATAATAAAGCAATTAAAACTCAAGAATAATCTTCTAAAAATAAGTCAATCAAGAATCAAGCAATTATAACTAAAAAGTGACAGATTTATGAAAAACATGTGGAGGGGCAAAGAGAAATTTTAGGAATAAATAGCAAGCATCAATAAGCACTAATCAAACATAATAAAGCATAAAATAAGCACATACAGCAGTAAATAAGCATTAAGCAGTTTTAAGCTAAAAATGAAAAGTAAGGACTTACAAAGCCCTTTGCTCTAAACAAGGGAAAATAAGCTCTTAAGAGCTGTGTCTACAAGCTCTAGCTTGTTTAAAACAAGCTAGTAAATACCTACAAGCCTTTCCAGGTTTGGCTTGTCATCCAAAATATCTTATGAGTGATTTTTGAGTGAAAATGACTTAAAACACTATAAGCTAGGGACAAGCTTATAATGCTTAAGTAAACAGCTTAAGTAAAGATAAGAAGAGCTTATGTGAGCTTATCAAATGTTTTTAAAACATAAAATGCATTAACTTAAAAACAGGATTTAACATAAAAACTTAATTTTCATTAAACTTAGAAAAACAGTACAAGGCTTTAAAATAAAGTACAATAAGCTAAAAAAACTTAATATAAGCTGAAAAACTAACTCCTCTTTAACTAGCTTACAATAGTCCTATTTATAGAGAAAAATAAAGTCTTGGGTCCTCTTCTTTGTGTGCTACTTATGTGAGTGAGCTCAAAGGTGTGCTTCTTGTGTGAGTAACTTCAAAACCATCATTTAAGCCCTCCATTTTGCTTTGGCTCCAAGTCTTGAAATCTAAGCCCTTGATTTCACTTGTCCAATCAGACGTTGAGGGATTGCCAAGGTGGAATTAGAAATTTTGTGAATTGGGGTTGAAGGTGAGAGTGATAGGTTTGTCAACGGGTGCAGTAGACGAGGTGAAAGGGATGGATGAATAGTGTTTATGGTGGGAATTTCTGATTTGGGTAAACATGGTAACGGGTGTTAGAGTTAGGGACTTGCAATGTTAGTCCATAAGGACTAACGGTAGCCACCGGTCTCGGATGTTACACTGAACTAAAATGGTTCACCGAGTCTCATGGACTTTAAGGGTTTTAGGCTTTAGATTGCCCGGTTTTATAGTTTTTTTTTGGACTATAGGGCTCTTTTTAAAAAAACATAAAAGATTATCTAGATACAGGCTTACATGTGCTGCCCACGCGTTGCATTGGCGCCATCAACTCGGGTACGGTTTGGCCCATTAAGATTTCTTCGATTCGGCTTCGCTTTGTTTTAAACTTTTTGTACTTTGGACTTTCTTGTTTGCTTTGCCTTCTTAACTGGTCGACAGCCTATGATTTTGACTTTTAATGCTCTTTCCACATCTGTCCGTTTGTTTTGTCTATTTGACTTGATTTTTGTCCTTTAGTGCATATCCTTACTAAAGCACAATCTAAAATCACAAAACACATAAATACCAAAAAATGTAAATTCTCGAGTAGAATTTTGATCAATCTTTAGGCATATTTTTATAGGTAAAAGTATGTGCGAACATTAAGCAACATACCAAAATCACCCATACTAAACTATTGTCTGTCCTATCGCGCAATGTCTAAGTAAACACATTAGCGAACCAAGAATCTACATTCACAACTCGACAAATTAACCCTCTGAAAAGTAGACTCCTAAGTGATTTACATTACCAAGGACTTAAAGAATCATTCAGTTTTGAAAACCCACGTTTTGAACCAGTTTTAACATTTAACTTATACCTACACATATTTTTATAATTTTTCCCCTTTTCTCATTTTTTTACTTTTCTTTTAAGCAACTAACTAACATGTTTAGACTTTTCTTTATTTTTATCAACTTTTAGGTCACGAACAAATGCACTTTAAATCCTAAAATGCCCCAAAAAAGGATAAATTCATCGTTCCGACTTTTCACACCTGTCCCCCAAACTAACTTAAAAATGAAATACACCTTTAACATCTAGCTAAGATGCTAAACGATCTCATAACTTGTACCGTTGTGGAAACTTTTTTCCCGACAATTACAATCTAGGTGAATGTCTTTATTTCAAATTTTCAACCATAAATCAAACGGTTTGCAAAATGTCATGCTTCACGTTCCACCCAAAAGTAATGAGTTGAAGCGAGATCATCCCATAGCGAATTTTGTCTCGACACATTCCAGAAAAAAACATTCCAGAACCTTGCGGCTAAGTGACAGCTTTTCACACCCCACTATAGACTAGTATCGGGACTCCACGGATCCTTCATTTCAAAACCCATAGATTTTCCCGTTTATACATAAAATCACAACGTTAAAATGAAATAGCTTAGTTCAAAAGCAATATTTAAATTTAAGAAAAAGAGAATTTTCACTATATTTATTAAATCAAATATATATACACTTAATAAAAAATCTGGCATCCTGTTACACCAAGAAATCCTCGAACCTTTTTAGAAGCTGCAACATCGTTTGAGCCGGCAAGAGCAACAAACTTTATCAATCTCGGATAATTACTATGTGCCTTATTTATAAGACTGCAACATCGGTTGTGAGCCGGCAAGAAGCCTTAAATTTGTATTAACCACATGTGTTTATTATTATTATTACCTCATTTTTCATCATTTTTTTAACACTTTATATTACCATGATATAGAGCAAAATTTCTATTAAAAATTTAAGTATAAATTTGAACTAAGACTAAAATTATTGATATCGACCATACTTCAAAAATCGTTGATATAAGTTTAATTTTCAAAGAGAGCACGTATTATTAGTCCGGTTAGAAGCTTATGGGAGAGAAAAGCCACAAACTACACTTATGAGCTCTTAAGATTTCCAACTAATCCTTGTTTAGCATCTAACTCATAATTAACTCTATATCATATTCTCGTTCTTCGCAAATTTAAAATCTTAATAAAAGATCCGCGAATGCTTAGTCTAAAAGTTAAGGGACAAGCTAGAGCTCAACACGCTTGATCGAGTCAAAATTTAATGCTTATTCTAAGCCACAGAAAGTCAACATTGTGATAAAAAATTTATTTTATTTTTGCAAATTTT
Source organism: Tanacetum coccineum (assembly GCA_026074375.1). NCBI lineage: Eukaryota > Viridiplantae > Streptophyta > Magnoliopsida > Asterales > Asteraceae > Tanacetum > Tanacetum coccineum. The sequence goes on along the minus strand of BQNB010092197.1, from coordinate 799 downwards.
AAAATTTTTCATAAATTTTTTCATTTTTTTGGTATTTTGGTGGTAAAAACGGGATTACGTGAAAACAACGGCTGCAGGCACAATCAAATCGATAGATCCCCCCATACTAGAATTGAACATTGTCCTCAATGTTTTAAGAAGGGTCTCTATGTAAATCTAAAGCCGTTTATTAAGTGTGCTTAAAGATAAACGTTAGTCGATAAGATTAGGATATTTGATTCCCATAATGAAGCTGAGGATGTGAAGCTCGAGTGAACGATGGACAAAACCACGAGCACGAGAGGCTTCATAATCCGGGGTAATCCTGGACATACAACACAAAACACGAAACACGAAAAAGGAAAAGGCGAGCCTCCTCACATCACACTTATTCATTACTACCATTATAATTATATTAGGATAAGCATGGGTTGCCACCCACGAAGCGCTTGTTTAAGGTCACTAAGCTTGACCCATCCCCCGAATTTAGTTGTTCATGGGGGATAAAAATGGAGACATGGAACATCCAAAACACGGATGTCCTCTCCATAAGAGCAAGGAAAAATCTCCATCAGGCTTTCAAAAATATTAATGACTTTGAAAGCTTTAGAGTCCCGATGAGATAATTCCGGTAGCAACAAATTAACTCCTTTAGAAATGAGAATCCCGGGGTTGAAAACTTTTTCCTCATTTTCAGATGAAAACGAGAGTAAAGTTCGAGAACCGGGAATTTCTATGTGGAAAGGAAGTTTATGATCAGAATGGGGAGGATTATAATCCTCAAGAATTAAAGAAGCATTAGATGAGGATATCTTCTTTA
>BQNB010092196.1:0-26675 GCA_026074375.1 Tanacetum coccineum | reverse complement strand
TATATTGGGTACTAACACAGATAAACAAAAGCATATAAAAATAACGAAGAGAATAAGCTGGAACAAGTATAAAAAGCTACAAATGGTAAAAACACTTAACTTTTACACTAAGACATAAAGAGCTTAAATAAGCAGAAGACAAATCAAATAAGCTAAACTAACTCTAAATAAGCAAAATTAAAAAAAATGAATTATACTAAGCAAAGCAGGAGAAACTCAGCAGTACTAACAACAGTACTACCAGTATTAACTAACAGTACTAACTTGGAGTTAGTACTGCTAGCTTTAAGTTAGTACTGGTAGCTTAAGGTTAGTACTGTTAGCTTAATGAAGCAAGAAATAAGCAAATAAGCTAAAACAGGTATTTAACTACCCCTAATAAGCATTCAGACAGGAGAATAAGCAACTAGGTTAAACTAAAATAGCAAATAAGCTAAAAAGCTATAAACTGATACACTATTGAAGTTACTTTGAAAAGGAAAATAAGCTTAAATAAGCTTACTCCTAAAGACAGTAAAGGAAAATGGTTTAATCTACTCTAAAAAGCTAAGGAAATCTTAGATAAGCAGAAATAGTAAGCTGATAAGCTAAAATGAACCACCAGTACTAACAGTTTTAACTAACAGTACTAACTTCGAGTTAATACTGGTAGCTTTAAGTTAGTACTGCTAGTTTTAAAAGTCCAAAAAAATGAACTAGCAGTACTAACTATGGGTTAGTACTGTTAGTTCAAAATATCCCTTAAAGTTTTTGATAATTGCTTAATTGTACATATTAAATACCCGGGATTTTGCCAAATAAAAGCCAAGAAAATGCCAAAAGAATAGAAAAAGTGTGCTTTTGTGTCTGAATGTGCAGGAAAGGATAAAAAGGACAAAAAGAAGCAAAAACAGTCAAAAACCGACAAGGAACGAAAGAGACAAGAAAAAGAGTGAAGAAACAACCAAAGATCAAAGCCGGATCAGCCGACACAGCAAGAAAGGCCAAAATAATGAAGTCAAGGACTGAAAATGACAAGTCTTCAAAGTCTCAAGGGCTCATTTGAGTTTTGCAATCGCAGGGACCAAAGTTGCTATTAACTTATACATTCAAACAGAAAACGCGCTTTTGTAACAACTCTAACCGCCCAAACCACTTTTCCCGCCTTTTCTCTCCACAAACCCAACTTCGACAAAGCTCACCCCCGCTCCTCTATAATCACTGGAATTCGTTCTAAATCCCTCTCCACCTCACCTAGACCACGTGTCAATCCCTAATTGGAAGGAACACATCACAAAACTAAGCTGAAAGTAAAAGCTGTAAATGAGTTTTTACAAGAACTGAAAATAAGCTAAGTTATATTAAAATTAAAAACTAACTAGTGCCGCAAGGCTTACAAACGTTCTTATTCATTGTCGAAGTCTTCACTCTCTTGGACTTGCAACTTGTGCTTCTTTTGGAGAGCAAAAACGAAGTGTGCTTGTTGTGTGAGGGGATTCTAAAGCAAATCCCAGCCTTTATTTATTTGTTGCTTCTTTGGAGTCAATCTCAGCCATTGAAGAGACTTGGGAAAGGTGCGGGATTGCCAACATGGCCTTTATACAACTGGGGGGAAATAGTAGGGTGGGTGAAATGATTTTGGCTAGGGAGAGAAGTGGTTTTGCAGGGTAGAGGGTATGGGATGACATCCAAGTTGTAACTGGGTTTTTAGGGGCGGGAAAGAAGGCTTTTTGGGGAAGTAGCAGTTTTGTCCCCTCAAGTTACATAACTTGAATGCAATCTTTGCCCGATTTGCAAATTTGACCCTTGTCTTTTAATTCTTGTAATACAACTTGAGGTTTGGTAATTTTTAGTCCCTCAAGTTATATTTTCTTCACTTGGATGACCTTTGACTTTGTCCTTTCCATTCCGTGCTTGGTTTTGTTTGGCTTTTGGCTTTCTTTTTGGTTTATCCGTTCCTGCACAATACGAATGCAAAACATACAAATACAAAGTATTTTTGGTACGTTTTTTAGTCGTTAAAGATCTGTTCTAGAATGGAAATGGTATGTGTAATTAAGGCAAATACAAATCCCCACATACTATGGTATTATTGCCGTTTCCTCAACGCATGTTAGAAGTAAACACTCAAGAAAACTAAGAATCTTGAACCCCCTCGACTAATTACCACGCTAAGTAGCTAAGTGTTCGTCAAGGGGAACTAAAGAATCAATAGCTTCGACAAGTCCAGTTTTCACCATTTTTTTATATGTTACACTAACTATCCCTAATCTTTTTGGATTTTTCTTTCTTTTTCTTTCTTAACAAACCTGGTTTGACTTCCTTTATTTTATCAACATTGGGATCATAGATCATGAGGAAGCGTCCATAGAAATAAATCTATGGATGTCTGGCACGGATATATTCATCGTCCCCGATTTTTCATAGATCCAAACAAGCAATTCAAACAAGCTCATTTTTATTGCTGTCAATATAAGTCTAAATGTTTAAGCACTCATTAATTATGACTTGTGAACTTTTAAGCCCAACATGGATATATGCTTTTTAAATGTGTGTACTCATGTTTAACTCAACCATAGATCAACTTATTTTAGTCGTAATTCAGATGAATCATGACTCAAGGGACAACTTATTAGGACCTTGTGTAACTTGATTCTTAAAGAACGAAAATTTAACTGTAGAACTTTTGCAACATCTTCAATCATTTATAATCTAAGTTCATACAGCTAGGGATATGCTTGCTTAGTTTGAACATCCTACCTAGGCCCGCTCCCTGGCAAGGAATATCACAAACCAAGACCGATGTCTTAGTTTGAAAACCCACCCCGTTGATAGGCGTAGCAACCCTCACCTAGACCTTTCTTCCAAGTGAGATATCACGACACACCAAGTCCCTAGAAGCAAAGATGTCTTAGTTTGAACCCCCACCTCGTGGTTAGCGGAGTGGGATATCACGACACATCTTTTACTTGCTCCATATAATCAAATGTATGCTTCATTGGCAAAATTTCAATATTCATGCATTTTTGCATTCATACTTCATTCATGCTTCTTTGGCATTTTAACTTTCGAATTTATTAAGAACAGAAAAAATCTCGTTTTAAAGAATCAAGTTACAAATTTGAAGCTTTTTCTAAAAACATCGATTGACTTAGTTAAACTGAATTGAGCACGTATGATTAGGTGAATTAGAAGCTAATGGGAGAAAAAGAACACAAGTTACTCATATAAGTTTTTGTTCAGCACATAAACTTATATTTAACTCTATCACTTCTTGTTCTTCACCTTATTAAAATTCGAAGTGGTAAGTTGAGGAACTAGCTAGGGCTCAACACGCCCGATCGAGTCAAAAATTATTCTCATTCTACCCATTAGGAAAGTCAAAACTGTGACAAAACACTTATTTTATTTTTGAAAATTTTTAAATTTTTTCATTTTTTTGGTATTTTTGCAAAAATTTGGTGGTAAAACGGGATTACGTGATAACAACGACTGCAGGCAAAAATCAAATCGAAGATCCCCCCCATACTAGAACTAAACATCGTCCTCGATGTTTCAAAGGGGTTCCTACGTAAATCTAAGGCCGTTTATAAAGTGTGTCCTGAAGCAAATCTAAGGCCGTTTTTAAGTGTGCAAAAAGATAAAAACGTTGTCGTTTAGATTTGGATTACTGGAATTCCAAATATGAAGGAGGTTGTGAAACTACATGTCGATACTTGCGAGCATGTGATCTTTTCACAATCCTGGGAAATACCTGGACATACAACTTAAAAGCACACAAAACATGGACAAAACACGGGTAATGGAAAATGTAAGCCTCCTCACACAAAAACACTTATTTATTACTACTACTGATAAGCATGGGGTGCCTCCCACGAAGCGCTTGTTTAGGTTCCAGGTCTGCTTGACCGTCCACGAATTTATTGGTCCATTTCAGGGGAACATTCTAGAGATGGGACAACCCTCGGTTGGTATGTATCTGGGACTACCAATTGTGGTACGTCCCCTCCAAAGTAGTGCTTTAAACGATGACCATTCACTTTGAAATTTGGCCCGGAGTTTTGAGATAACTCGATGGTGCCATATGGAAAAACTTGGGTTATAGTGAATGGTCCGCTCCAACGGGTCTTAAGCTTGCCTGAGAAAATCTTCAATCTAGAGTTAAAGAGGAGGACTCGATCACCGACGTTGAAAACGCGATTTTTGATCTTGGAGTCATGGATTCTCTTTGTTTTCTCTTTATAGATCAAAGAGTTCTCATAAGCATGATCACGAAGTTCATTAAGTTCATTGAGTTGAACTTTTCTGTGATCACCCGCGGTTTTCAGGTCAAAGTTTGTATGTTTTAAGGCCCAGTAGGCTTTGTGCTCGAGCTCAATTGGCAGATGGCAGGCTTTTCCGTAAACCAACTTGTATGGAGTACACCCGATGGGTGTTTTGTAAGCTGTGCGGAAAGCCCAAAGTGCGTCATCTAATTTATCCGACCAAGAGGCACGATTTTCGCCCACGGTCCTTTCAAGAATTCGTTTCAAACCACGATTGGATACCTCAACTTGTCCACTTGTTTGTGGATGATACGCGGTGGAGAGACGATGAGTGACTCCGTATTTAAGCATGACCTTTGCAAATTGGTCATTGCAAAAATGGGTTCCGCGATCACTTATGATTGCACGAGGGGCACCGAATCTGGCGAAGAGAGATTTAAGAAATTTGCAAACAACTCGGGCGTCATTGGTGGGGAGCGCTTTTGCTTCAACCCATTTTGATAAATAATCAACGGCCACGAGTATATATTTGTTCCCTCTTGAAGACGGGAACGGCCCCATAAAATCAATGCCCCACATGTCAAAGATTTCGCAAACTTGGATAGAGTTTTGTGGCATCTCATCACGTTGCGAAATTTTGCCTTGACGTTGACAAATGTCACATCGGGTGACAAAGTCGTGGGCATCCTTGTAGATCGTGGGCCAATAGAAACCTGAATCGAAGATCTTTTTAGCGGTGTAATTGGCACCGTAGTGTCCCCCGATGGGTCCACTGTGGCAAGCTTTGGCAAGCTTTAAGAAATGTCAAAAGCTTCTTGTCCTGAAACACAGCACATAATTACTTGGTCAGCACATATCTTAAACAAGAAGGGGTCGTCCCAAAAGTAGTGTTTGACGTCTTTGAAAAACTTTCTTTTTTGCTGAGACGACCATCCATCTTGATCAAAAATTTCCCGCATGGTGTTTGCAAATCGGCAAAAACCATGGGCTTTATCATCACCACGAAAGGTAACCATCCAGTGTCTCGAGAGGAATGTTTCCGTAATTTCTTTTTCTCGAGCTCACTTTGATTGGGATTTTTCAAGTTAGAAAGGTGGTCTTACGAGCGAGATTTCTATTATGCTCTTTTTTATCACGGATAACTACATCAAATTTCTTGGTGCAGCCAAAATCACCGGAGCCGTCTTGGCTTAGCAATCTTGCTTAGCAAGCAAGTTTCTTGAGAGCCGATGGTCGTATACACTATGCTTTTGAACATGACAAGATTGGCGGAATTTCTCGAAGGCATTACACTACGGCAGTAATTCTTTTTCCGTTGTAGTGTAATGTGCTTGAGCCTCCAGTCATAGTTTTGCTTGAATAGTGTATCGGTTGGAAAGTGGCTTGGTCTTACGTTGCTAGGACTGCCCACTAACAGCAAAATCACTTGCATCACACATGATTTCAAAGGGCAAGTCCAATGGGAGAACTAGAATTGGAGCTGTGTTAACTTCATCTTGAGGGTTTCAAATGCTTCGATGCATTCCTTCAAGAAGATAAAACGGAGTTTCTTTTTTCAAGGAGGTGGTCATAGGCCGTGGCGATTTTGGAAAAAATCTTGATAATTCGTCGGTTGAATCCGGCGTGACGAGAAAATCTGGAACACCCTTCACGGTATTGGGATGAGGTAATTTTGCAATGACATAACTTTTGATTTATCAACCTCTAATCCAGGACATAGATTTCTTATCCAAGGACTATTCCTTCCTTGTCCATAAAGTGACATTTTCCCAATTAGCATAAATGGTGTCTTCACACCTTTGGAGATTTTATCTAATGGGAAAGGTCGGAGCGAGAAAGAAATCATCGAAAACTGAGAATCATCCATGAAGACTTCCATGTTTCTCAATCATATCGTAGAAAGAATTGCAACCATACACCTTTGGAACATGCCCGGTGCATTTGCTTAACCCAAAAGAATGCGAGAATAGGCAATTGTCCGTAAGGGCAGGTGAGGTAGTCTTCGCTTGATCATGTGGGTCAATTGGGATGCTGAAGTAGCCGGAGAATCCGTCCCAAAAAGCAATAGTACTATTATCTGGTATCATTAAGCATCTGATCATGAATGGTAAAGGGAATGGTCTTTACGAGTTGAATCATTGAGTTTTGGTAGGTCGATGCAACTCGCCATCCGTAACCAACCTAGTGGGTATTCTTTTCTTCATTTTTTTACACGGTTTATGCTCCCTTCTTAGGGGACACAATGAACCGGGCTTACCCAGTGGACTGTCAGAGATAGGGTAAATAACCACGCATCAAGAGTTTGAAAACTTCTTTTTAATAACCTCATGGATATGGGGTTAATTCTTCTCTGATGTTGAACTACGGGTTTGGCATTTTCCTCCATCAAAATCTTATGGGTGCAAAACTGTGGATCTATCCCCTTAATATTAGAAATCTTCCAAGCTATGGCATGTTTGTGTGACTTAAGAACCTTGATCAGGGCGGTTTTATCCTCATCTTTTAAGTTTTTAGCGATTATGACGGGTAATTTGTCATCACCCTCCAAAAACGCATACTCAAGATGGGATGGCAAGTCTTTGAGTTCAAGGTCGGGAGGATCTTCACATGAAGATTTAATCTCTTCAGGTACATTTATTTCACAAACTGGTGACGGAGGGAGATTTGGGTCACTATTGATTACACTTAACAATTCCTCAAGGTAAACAGTATCTCCCTCAGAATCATAGATGCCGTCAACACCTGGTGGTATTGAATCATCATGTTCAAGAAATTCATCGATCTCTTCCAGTAGAAAATCACTTCCTCCGAAGGGAGTGAAAGAGGGAGAGCGAGAATCGATCATAAGGTCTGACGTAGAAGTTGGGGATTGCCACTTTTAGAAATTTCAAGTACTTCTTGAACATATTCTTCACAAGCAATGTCAATAACATCGACTCGGTTAACCGATTCAATGATATTGTAGGAGAAAGTCTTAGTATCACCAACTTTGAAGGTCACGGATTGGTCATCGTGCCTAAGGGTCATTTGTTCACCGTGAACATCGATCAAGGCACGTGCCGTCCTCAAGAAAGGTCTTCCTAAGATTAGGGGAACCCGAGGATCGGCAACGTAATCAACGACCACAAAATCGGCAGGAAAGAAGAACGTTCCAACTTTCACGAAAACATCCTCGCGTGCGGTGGGTTGAAATCGTTCGGTCGGCAAGTTCAAGTATCATTCGGGTTTTGGTCAAAGTGGAGAACTTTGGTTCTTTCCAAATGGAGAGAGGCATTAGGTTGATGCTTGCACCGAGATCGGCCAAGGCTAAGCATTCATTCATCTCCGGAAAATCACACGGTATTAGGAATCTGCCGGGGTCTCCAAGTTTCTCGGGAAACTTTTTTAGGATAACCGCCGAGCAATTCTCATTTACCGGTGTCTTTGTCAACTCAATCATCTTATCCTTGTCATTGAGGAGTTTTCTAAACATTGGAGCAAATTTGGGCATGTGTAGGAGAGCGTCCGCGAAACTTAGCTCGAAATGGAGATTCCAAAAAATCTCCATAAATTTTGAAGCTAGAAGATTGTCTTTTTCACGAAGCTTTTCTTTGTTGGCCCTTGAAGGATAAGGCAAGGTTGGTTTAGTCTTTGAAGCAACAACGGGCTCACCAATTTGGTCATTAGTTTGGACCACTGGAGGTTGGATGTTTTCGGTGCTTGGTTGCACCGTATCCTTTGTCACCTCGGGTTCATTTTCCTTCTCTTTAGGAGGAGAAGAAATTTGAGGTCCATTATAGGAAACACCGCTTCGGGTAGTGATTGCTTTCACATCACCTTTCGGGTTAGCAATGGTGTTGCTTGGAAGAGAACCCGAACCCGAAGTAGAAGCGGTATTACTATTTACGAATTTGGTGATCAGGTCCGTTATATTTGCCATTTGATTTTGCATATTTTGCATAACCGCGTCATTAGCTTTGACGTAGTTATCAAAATCGGGCTTAGATACACCCGGTGCTGGTGGAACTGGAGCTTGATCTTGAAAAGTCGGGGGTTGATTAATCTGGGGTTGGTAAACTTGTCCTTGATTGAAATTTTTTATTACCCCTATTTTGTTAAAATTGTTCAGATTTGGTTGAATTGATCCCCCGATTTTGGTTGTTTTGATGGTTTTGCATAGGAGAACCGGGAGGTTCGATTTGGTTTACAACTATCTGAGGTCGGTAACTGGCATTCCCTTGGTTGTAGTTAACTGCGGCGGCTTGTGACATGTATTCTTGGATATTGTCACGATAAATGTTGCCATCGGTGGCTGGACAATTTTGGTAAGAATGACCACCCCCGCAAGTTACACAACTTTGCTCGACCGCTTTTACGGGCGCGGGAGTTTGGGGAGCGGGAGCTTGAGATTGATTCTTCTTATCAAGGAGCAATGCTTTGACCATATCTTTGAGTTCGGAGACATCGGGAGAGATTCCGGAGGTGGAAGTGCTCGCACTCACTTTAGCAACAACGGGTTTGCTTCGTGAATTGCGAACTTTGGATTTGCTCTCGATGATTTTTAAACATTCTCGGGGCATTTTATCCAAAAAGTTACCACCCGCGGCGGAATTCAATGAATCTTGATCATTTGTGTTCAAGGCATTATAGAATGTATCGAGTTGATGCAATTCTGAAAACCCATGATGCGGGCATGCCCTAAGAAGATCATTGAATCGGTCCCATGCTTCATAAAACGATTCGTCAAATCTTTGCTGAAATCTCGTGATTTCATTTCTAAGATTTGTCGTTTTAGAAGGGGGAAAGAATTTGTTAATGAATTTCGACACAAGATCATCCCATGTAAGAATCGATTGAGGGGGTTCTTTGTCAAGCCAAATCCGGGCTGCCCCCTCGAGGGAAAATGGGAAAAGCATAACTTATCTGACGTATCGGGACGTTCGAAAAAATTCAATCGTAGAAGTGACTCTTGTTGAAATATCGGATTTGTGAGGCATGTGGTCTTCCTTTTCGTGTACAAAAAATTGTTTGTTTGAAAAGGTTAAGCTGACCATGCTTGATCTCAAATTGTTTGCGGTTGTCTCGGGAACAACGATTGCATCCTCGTAACCCTCGGTGGGTGCTTCGAGCAATTGAGCCATAGTACGATTATCTTCTATCGTAACTATGGGAGGATTTGGTTTCTCAGGATTTGGTGATATCAACAGAATTTGTCGGACTTGTGTTGTCGACGTTTACGGACTTGAGTAACGAGTGCGCAATGCACTATAGAATTAAAAAGGAAAATTTCTCTAATTTTTTTTTTTTTTTTTTTTAATGATTTATTCACAATGATTTTATAAAATAAATAAGGTAATTAGATAAGACAACACTTTAAAACCAAATTTCCTACTTACTTCCGGTAGCTCTCAAAAAGCATATAACGCACAGGTGAGCGGAGGAGTAGTATAGCTGCGAAGCTTTATTCTCCTTTCGGGTCGTAGTTCCTTAGAACTACCCTCCTTAACCCACTTTTTAGTTTGTTTAACTTTTCAGAGTGAGCTCGTATGTCGTACGAGACACAAATGTCAAGCTTTTTATTTCTTTTGTTCGAGTTGGGAACCAAATGTTCAACGGAAGTTATTATGATAATAACTCTAATTGAGAATATTATTATTTTGGTATTTTTTACTAATTTGTGAATTTTATTTTCTTTTTTTATGGACAATGTTTTTATATTTTTGGTTTTTTTTATTTGTTTTTATATGATAATTATACTAATAAAAAGAAAATTGTAAAAATATATTTTTGTACTTTTATATTTCTCAATAGAGAAAATATCCACAGATTCAACACAATTGTTTCAAACAGTAAGATATTCCTTTTTCACAGCCTCCCGGCAACGGCGCCAATAAATTGACTCGAGATAATATATATATATTATATACTATTATTTATATATATATATATTATATATATTTTATATTTATATATATTTATAATAATTATTTATAGAATAACCTAGCAAACACTCAACCAATTACCTTTGCACAAGGAATGGTCAAAAGTTCACCAAAATAAAATATATACGTAGCCGGAAGTATGAGTTCCCGGGTCGTTTGTCCCAACGAGGCTAGAATGGAAAATCGAATGACGAATTGATAAACGATGCTTGAATATGACTAAATTATGATTGGCGTCCTATTTCTACAAGTTAGATACGCAAAAATGATTAAATAAAACAAAAAAATGAAAGCTATATAACTTAAAACCTAAAACGGGCACCAAAAACAAGGGCTAAAAACCTAAATTTTTATTAAAAATTACACTAAGTGGAAAGAAAAAGTGCAAAATTTAACAAAATTAAAAATCAACATATTTTATATATGGGTTAAAGCTTATTAAAACTAATTAAAAAACTGAACTAACTATAATTAAAACTAAAACTAGCAAGGACTAACAATGGACTAACGACAGGGACTCTGTGTGTCAAAGACCAAATAAATTATTTTTTTCCTACTCTGAACCAAATCCGTTTTTAGGCCCAAGTCCACAAAAAAGTGCTGAATTTTAAAAAGTCGTTTTTAGCCAAAACGCAAAACACGAAAGTTGTTCACAACATGTTTTTAAGCAACTTTAATAAAGACAACTTGCGAAAATAAGCACTTTATAAGCTCCAAAAAGCCAAATAAGCTGCTGATTACAGAAAGTTGCTTAAACTTTTGGTTTTTGGTATTTTGGACACTACAAACTCAAAATAAGCTCAAATTCAAAAAGGAGAGATGTTTTGGAAAAGCTTATATGTTGCTTAATTGATTCAAAAAGCTTTTTCAACTCAAACACACTTAACTTTAACTCATTTTGCATCAAAATGTGGTAATTGCAAAATTTTCCTAAATAAGCCAAAATAAAAATAAGCTAAAATCACCAATAAGCCAAACTGAAAAGTGGGCTTTTGGAAATAAGCTCACTAATGAGTCCTTATTAAGCCCACCTATTCACTTTTTTAAATAAGCCACTGAAATAAGCACAATAAGCACAAAGTTACACTAGTATTTTTGGATTTTTAATGAAAAATAAGCACTTTTAGACTAAATAAGCTACGGAAATAAGCTCAAACAACTTTAAACAAAACCTGCAAACAGATTTAGTTCACCCCCAATGAGCTCATGCTCAAAAATTCATAACCTAAAACCTATCTAACTATCAAAAATAGTGAGATCAAAAATTGGTGAAACTATACGGTACTAACTAAAGTTAGTTACGCTAGCTTTAAAAGTTAGTAACGCTAGTTCTAAGTTAGTAACCGCTAGTTCTAAAACTCTTAAAGTTTCAAAGTCATTTTATTCCAGATGATTTAATCCTAATTGTAAAATCAGTTTATCAATGACACATAAGGTACTTATGAACAGATTTCAATCAGTGATAAGCACTTAAATAAGCTAAATTAATCTAACAGTATTAACTACCACATGCTACAGTACTTATAGGAAAGTTGACAATATTTTGAACTGAAATCTAAGCAGGATAAGCACTAAACATCATATTAAAGCATAAATAAGCAAATATAAATAACAAATAAGCTCTATAAGCAGTTCTACAATAAGTAAGAAAATTGAGAAAAAAAAGAGACTTTACAACACCCTTGCTTAAACAGGGCTGCTTAAGCTTTTACAAGCTAATCTACAAGCTCTAGCTTGTCAAAGACAAGCTAATAATGTCATATGCCCTCCAGAATGTTTATCATCTATAAAATAAGGCATTGTGGTGTCATTTGAGAGTGATTTTTGTTATTTTCTCTTAACTACTTATCTTTTTTTTTCTTTTACTAAACAAAAACAGCTTATAAACAAGCTCATTTGAAAGCTTTTCAAATGCAATTAAGCACTAGTTAGCATGTGAGAACTGGAATTTAAATGGATTTGAAACATAAATCTCAAACACTTATTAAACTTGGAAATTAGTACAAAGCTGAAAAGAAAAGTACTAAATAGCTGTAAAAAGACGGAAAATTAAGCTAAGATTTTCTAAGATATTAAAAACTAAAAACTAACTCTCTAACTTGGGTTACAATGGCCCTATTTATACTAAAACGAATTAAGGTCTTGGTTTCTTGGACTCTCTTCTCTTCTTTCTTCTGTGTTTCTTTGTAGAGACAAAAACCAAGTGTGTTTGTTGTGTGAGGGTTCTCTCTAAAACAAATCCCAGCCTTCAATTTCTTTTGTGCTTCTTTGGAGTCAATCACAGCCATCGAAAAGCTTGGAAAGTGGTGAGGGATTGCCAACATGGCACTTATACAGCTGGGGGGGGGGGAAATAGAGGAGTGGTTGAAATGATTTTTCTAGGGTGTTGAGTGTTTTGCAGGGAGAAGGTATGGGAAGACATCCCTACTCTGTACCTGGGTTTTGTTTGGGCGGGAAAGATGGAGTTTGGGGAGGTTGGCAGCTTTGGCCCCCATTTCTCCATATAACTAACTTCGCTGGTGCAATTTCAACCCTTGTCTTTTAACTCTTGTAATACAACTTGAGGTTTGGCAGTTTTAGTCCCTTAAGTTGTATTTTCTTCATGTGGCTGACTTTTGACTTTGACTGACTTTGGCTTCGGATTGACTTTGTCTTTTCCATCCCGTGCTTGGTTTGGTCGTTTTTGGCTTTCTTTTTGAATATCCGTTCCTGCACAATTCAAATGCAAAACATACAAATACAATGTATCTTTGGTACGTTTTTAGTCTTTTAAGTCCGTTTTTAATGGAAAATGGTATGTGTAATTAAGCACATACCAATGACATTAGGCCAATCTTTGAAAAGGTGTGGGATTTTAATCAAAATATTGAGCCTATGGATGCAGAGCATGGAAGTGAAAAGCAAAAGTCTCCTGCAAAAGAAAAGTCTTCTGAAAAGGTTGTGGAAAAAGAGGTTGATACACAAGAAGAGTTGAAAGAAGTTGTTAAAGAACCTGGAGCAAAGAGAAAGATGTCTATTCCTAGAAAAAGCACAAGGAAGAGACAAAAGTTGGAGGAAGATGCTGAGAAGGAAGAACTCAAAGGTTTGTTAGACATCATACCAAGAGAAGAGGTTCCTATAGAGGTTGAATCTATATCTACAAAGTTTCCAATTGTGGATTGGAAGACTTATGTTTTGACAGAGACTTTCATGTATTATCAAGTATTCAAAGGAGATGGCAGTTCAAAGAATTATAAGATACTGAGTGAGATGCTTGAAGACTTTGATAGATTGGATGTAGAAGAATTGTTCAGATTAGTCAAGGAAAGATATAGTACTTCAAGACCAGAAGGATTTGATCTGATGCTTTGGGGAGATCTACATACTTTGTTTGAGCCTGATGAAGATGATGAGATTTGGAGAGATGAGCATGAATACAATCTTTTAAGCTGGAGATTATGTGATTGTATTTTGTTGATGGAAAATGGATTGGCAATTCATATGTTGACAGAGAAGAGGTATCATTTAAGCCAAGAGATGTTAACAAAGATGTTAAGTAAAAAATTGGAGGTAGATCATGAGAGTTCACAGGCTTTTGAACTCCTAAGGTTTATAAGATCTCAAGTGCAGAAGTGACAGAAATGTTTGAAAGAATCATCAGCAGAGGAAGAAGACTAGAAGATTTTATTAAGAAGAAACAATGCATGGAGATTATTTTGGAATGTTTATATTTGAATTGTAACTGAACCTAAATGATAGGCTGATATCTTTGTAAAGGGCTCCTTGTATTTCTATAAAAGGAGATCCTAAGTTTTAGAATTAAATATACTTTTCAATTGATAGAAACACTTAGAGAGAAAATTTGTAATAGCTTCAAGGTTTGTAACCCCAGTACTTCAAGAGTACTCGTATTATTTCAATAATATTGAAGCAGTGTGTTTTGTGTTCATTGTTTGTTTTAGTCATTACTGTTCCATTAATAAACTTCTTTAGAGTATCAAAGTGTAGATTCCGCATACACTTTGGTATACATACAAAGTCTCAATCTTTGTTATTTTGGATTCTTCCAAGGTAACAAACTCTTTACTACGTAAAGAATCGATCAAGGCGTAGGATCAACAAAGAGTTTGGAGAAAGGGCAAAAATAGCCCTCCATCTTATATTTGTTGTTTACAAGAAGAGTCCTTGTGGTGATGGAAGGTTTTTGGGATTTGGCAGAAAATACCCCTCAAGATGTATTGAGTGTTTGCAGTCATAGTCCTTAAAGGGCTTAACGACATCAACTGTTAAAGGGTTTGGGCTAACAGTTTGTAAAAAAATGGAATTAGGCCTAGTATGATTAATATGGACATTGGGCTTTTCATAAAACTTGGGCTTAAAAAGTCTTCATATATTATACTAATGGGCTGACCCGGCCCATTAGATGGGTTCGGTTGAACCTATTAAGTATTCTTCGGTTACGGCTTCGGCTTTGACCGTTGACTTTGTCGGGGTTGACTTTGACTTTGACTTTTGTTTTGACTTTTTGACTTTTGGCTTCGATTTGAGTTTGTCTTTTCACGCTTTTCCATTCCGTGCTCGGTTTTGTCATATTTGGCTTCGTTTTTTGTCCTTTTATCGGATATCTGTTTCTTGCACAATATAAATGAAAACATGCAAATAAAAAGTATTTTTGGTACGTTTTTGGTCATTTAAGTCCGGTTTAAATAGAAAATGATATGTGTAATTAAGCATATGTCAACAGGTGGTGTTGATGAATGTGCAGATGGGGCCGTGCACCTAGCAAGGCGCTCCCCTGCAGAGAGTGGTGATAGTGAGATAGGTGGTGATGGTGGTGGAGTAGGCATGGCTAGAAGTCTCTCAACCTCTGTCTCTGGTGGAAGGGATATGGAAGCCTAAAGCCGGACAGTGATCCTAGCTTCAGTGGTAGAAATGTCAGTAGAGGGTGGTGGTATAACAGGCTCTGTTCCCTCAGGTGGGGAAACAGGCTCAACAGTAGGTACAATAATAGCAGAGTCGGTCAGAGCTAAGTGCTCCTCCTCCTCCTCGTCCTCCTCATCCTCCTCGTCCTCATCCTCATCATCGGCGTCATCCCTGAATGAATCGCCGTCATCATCATCTCCATCATCTCCCCCGTCTATAGGGTAGTCAACCGGACCATCCTCGGTCTCATCATCCTCATACTCCTCTAGATCCTCTTCTGGATCCGACTCAACAACATATCCTGGTGACTCAGCAGTAGGTAAAACAACAAGAGGTAATGGTTGCTCCTCAGCCAGAAACTCATGCTCATCCTCCAATGGTATATACTCAGGGTATATAGGCTCTGGCATGTAATCGGGGTCATGTGGTTGTATAAACATAGGCTCATGCTCATCCTCGTCTTGTGGTACTAGTGGTGTCTGTGGCTCCTCGGGGCTTGGTATGTAATCCGGTGATAGTGGGGCTACTGGCTGCATAGGGAGTCCATCGTATCCTAATAGGATGACTCATGGAGAACCTCCATCAGATATCTCCTTGACTTGCGAATTCTTACTCCTTTATATATATAAATAAATATAGATAGATATAAATATAAATATATAACAAGGATCAAGATCTACAAAATCAATGAAACCGGAAGTAGTATAGAATATTTCTGGGTCGTTATGTCCCAACGAGGCTTGAATGGAAATTAGAATGACGAAATGATAATCGATGTTTGAATATGACGAGGATATGATTGGGCACTAAACCTAATAAGCAAATGCATGAAAAGATAAGCAAGGAAAATAAGCTAGAGTAGGTATAAAGGCTAGGAATGGTAAAAACACTTAAAACTTTTATCCTAAGATACAAATAAGCTTAAGACAAACCAAATAAGCTAGACTAACTCTAAATAAGCAAATTCAGCAAGCAATTAAACTAAGTTAAGCAGGAGAAACTCAGCAGTACTAACAACAGTACTAACAGTATTAACTATCAGTACTAACTTGGAGTTAGTACTGCTAGCTTTGAGTTAATACTGCTAGCTTTAACAAAACACAATGAAACAAGAAATAAGCAAATGGGCTAAAACAGATATTTAACTACCCCTAATAAGCACTCAGGCATAAGAATAAGCAACTGGAATAAACTAAAATGGCAAATAAGCTAAAAAGCTACAAACTGATAAACTATTAAAATTGCTTTGAAAAGGCGGATAAGCTTAAATAAGCTTACTCCTAAAGACAGTAAACGAAAATGGGCTTAATCTACTCTAAAAAGCTAAGGAAATCTTAAATAAGCAGAAATAATAAGCTAATAAGCAATAATGAACCAACAGTACTAACAGTTTTACCTACCAGTACTAACCTGGAGTTAGTACTGCTAGCTTTAAGTTAGTACTGCTAGCTTTAAAATCCCAAAAGAGAACCAGCAGTACTAACTATGGGTTAGTACTGCTTGTTCCAAACACCCCTTAAAGTTTTCAAAAATCATTTTTCTTTTTATTTTAAGCTGATTTGGTCCTAAATTGTTAAAAAAAGATTATCAAATAACAAAAATAAACACTTATAAGCAGAATTCAATCAAGAATAAACACTTAAATAAGCTAAATCAGTCTAACAGTTTTAACTCATATCTAACAGTACTAACTAAGAAATGTGCACAAGTCACTTTTAAACTAACAACTAAGCAAGATAAGCACTAAACATCATGATAAAGCATAAATAAGCAAATATAGGTAACAAATAAGCACTATAAGCAGTTCTACAGTAAATAAGAAAAATAAGAAAAAGAGAGACTTACAACACCCTTGCTCAAAACAGGGTTAAACAAAGAGTCTACAAGCTCTAGCTTGTATAAAACAAGCTAGTGAGAGTCCATAAGCCCATCCAGAACTGGCTTATCATCCATAAGCTGTGGTATATTTGAGTGTGGACTTTTTTTTGGGACTTTACTTAAATTCTTAGTATTTGAGTTAAGACAAATGACTTATATGATTTTATAAGACTTAAAACATATTAAGTAAAGCTTTTAACAAAGGAAATACAGAGAATCACGAATTGACTTAAAAACTCCAAATTTGCATTAAGACGAAAATTAAAGTTACAAGACTTGGAAAAATAAAATTGCATAAAAATAAGCTGAAATTTAACTAAGAACTAGATAAAAAAACACACTAGAAAAACGATCCTTTTTCTTGGGTTACAATGGCCCTATTTATACTAAAAACTTCCTCCTTTTATCTTCCAGTTGTGCTTTCTTCTGTGTTTCTTTGTAGAGACAAAAACCCAAGTGTGCTTGTTGTGTGAGGTGATTCTAAAACAAATCCCAGCCTTCAATTTCTTTTGTGCTTCTTTTGAGTCAATCACAGCCATCGAAAAGCTTGGAAAGTGGTGAGGGATTGCCAACATGGCAATTATAAAGCTGGGGGGAGATAGTGGAGGAGGGGGAAATGTTTTATCCAGGGTGTTGAATGGTTTGCAGGGTAAAAGAAGGTGAAGGGAACCCGTGAGTGGTTCTTGGGTTTAGTTGGGCGGGAAAAAATGGCTTTGGATAAGTTGGCAGCTTTGGCCCCTCAAGTTATACTTCCCCCAATTTCCAATTTTAGTCCTTGTCTTGTTATTCTTGTAATACAACTTGAGGTTTGGCAATTTTAGTCCCTCAAGTTGTATTTTCTTCACTTGGTTGACTTTTGACTTTGTCTGGGTTGACTTTCTGACTTTGACTGACTTTGGCTTTGATTTGACTTTGTCTTTTCCATCCCGTGCTTGGTTTGGTCGTTTTTGGCTTTCTTTTTGTCCTTTTCTTGAATATCCGTTTCCTGCACAATACAAATGCAAAACATACAAATACAATGTATTTTTGGTACGTTTTTAGTCATTTAAGTCCGTTTTTAATGGAAAATGGTATGTGTAATTAAGCACATACCAAAATCCCCCATACTAAGGTATTGCCGTGTCCTCACGCAATGTTATGAAGTAAATATTTACAAAAACTAAGAATCCCGATCCCGCTCGACTAATAACCTTGAAAAGTAGCTAAGTGTTCGTCAAGGGGAAACAAAGAATCAAATAGCTTCGACAAGTCCCGTTTTCACCATTTTTTGGGGTTGTTCCTGTCATTTCTGAAACTTAAGGGCCTGTTTAAAGGTATAAGACCAGAAGTGTAATTTTGTAAAGATTGAAGGACTAAAGGTGTACATATGGAAACTTAAGGGTTTAAAATGTAAATATTATATATTTCATAAACACGAGTGACTTGATATTGTGGTTATAGTAGAAAACTAAGGGTAATTTTATAAACGAAAAGTAGATTTATTAACACACTTAACAAATCGGAACAAATTAATAATAGTACGGATATATACAAGTTAGAACACGACTTAATAAATATGAATATTTATTAATAACATATACGAGAACGTATGTAACCGTATGTTTTCCCAAGAGCCATCAAGTAAATACAAATACAATAAACATGTGCACCACCACATAAGTGATAACAGTATATATAAACTAGCAATCAATTGTAGTTTATACATTAAGTCTTTAGCCTAAACTTGTAGACTAAGACTGGCCGTATTTACTAGGTATTTGACGGTGTGATTCATTTTGCCATCTTGGATATATTTTATCATTTTTCAGAGGAACTATTTACTAAAGGTAGTTCATAGCCCCATGTTTTACAATTACTTAATAGATTTACATCTTTGAGGGGGTGAGAACATGCTTTGTTTCATAAATTTGGACCTCAAAGTGTACATTTTATACTATGATTACGTGTTTGCCTAAGTAGCGATAACCCACTCAGCCCTTTTATCATGAACTATCAATTGCTAGAATGCGAGCGTGAATGTTATAAATAGATCTATTTGGGATTGACATCCTCGTTTGGGTGAGTAGCGATCACAGATCCGGTTTGCCACAACAAACGTATACCATGTCGGAATTGATATTTGTTGGTATATGAACATCAGTTTCACAGGGAAATATTGGCAATTTATTGCCATTCAATACATGTCAAGCTACAGTGTCATGAGCTTATGAAAATGTCATATAACTTTTTATGATGTTTGCATTTGTTGCTTAATAATACACTTGGAAATCTTGCGGTCCTACTATTGATTTACATAAAACTATGAATTCACCAACTATTATGATTGACGTTTTAAGCATGTTTTTCTTTTGACGTTTTAAGCATGTTTTTCTCAGGTCAATAAGGCACGGGGTGCAATGATACATTGGAAGTCACTAATTGAAGAGTCAATATTAAAGATTTGGGTCGTATTACATTTTAGGAACATTTGTTATAAACCGAAATCTTTACTTATATTGTCGAACAATTTGAAGCCATGAGCTTATGTAATGAACAAGTATTTTGTTAATCCAATGTATCTTTTTAAAACGACACGTTTAGTGGTCGTTCTCATATCTTGTGCTATTGATCTATGAAGTAACGCCCTCGGATATTCAACATTCCGCTGCTACCCAGATTTGGGGGTGTTACAGATTGGTATCAGAGCCAAGGTTATAGAGAACCAGGTCAAAAGTTTTGTCTGGACTATAACCATTTTCAAACACTGCATTCAAAAATGGGGTTTGCACGGGACACACATACATTACTTGTTTGCATCTAATATATGTGCTTACATGACATACACTATTTTAGCATTAGTAGTTTACTAAGTGCTCACATGATTGATATACGCGTATATAAATTATACTACGTATATTACTATAAGAGTCTTATAAGTAATACTTATATAAGTTATTTTTGCTTTTTGCAGTAGTCATGTCTTCTGCATCATCCGCTGTTACCTACACTTCCGTCTACACCGATTCCGAGCCAGGCAGGGTCTTCTGGGGAGCCGATGATGAGGAGATAACTGATGGAGGCATTCCACGAGTCATCGTATACGGATACGATGGACTCCCTATGCAGCCAGTAGCCCCACCATCACCAGATTACATACCAGGCCCAGAGGATCCACAGACACCACCAGTACCACAGGACGAGGATGAGCGTGAGGCTATGTTCATACAGCCACATGATCCTGACTACGTGCCAGAGCCTATATACCCTGAGTATATACCATTGGAGGATGAGCATGTGTTTTTGGTTGAGGAGCAGCCATTACCTCCTATTGTTTCACCCACTGCTGAGTCACCAGGATATGTTACTGAATCAGATCCCGAGGAGGATCCAGAGGAGTATAAGGATGATAAGACAAAGGATGGTCCGGTTGACTATCCCATAGACGGGGGAGATGATGGAGATGATGATGGGCCTGATTCCTCTGGTAATGGAACAGAGCCTGTTATACCACCACCCTCTACCGACATTACTACCACTGGAGCTAGGATTACTATCCGACTTCAGGCTTCCATATCCCTTCTACCAGAGGCAGAGGTGGAGAGACTTCTAGCCATGACTACTGTTATACCACCACCCTCCACCGACATTACTACCACTGGAGGCTTGGATTTACTTTCCGACTTCAGGCTTCCAAGATCCCTTCATAACCAGAGGCAGAGGTGGTGAGACTTCTAGCCATGGACTATTCCATTACAATCACCACCTATCTCATCTATCACCACACCATCTGCAGGGGGCGATTGCTAGTGCACAGCCCCATCTGCACATTCATCACCACCATCTGTACTATCACCATTACTACCATCATCTAGGTGTCCAACCCAAATCCAGACACTCAGGATACCTCCACTCAGGCCCTGATTGATGCGGTTATTGTCGCATTACCATCACCTCCACTACCACCACTACCACCATCTCTATACATACCACCACCTGTTGACCGTATGGACGATGTTACTGAGTCTGAGCTGCCACCTCGCAAGAGGTTATGTTTGTCCACTCTAGGCTCTAGATATGAGATCGAAGAGAGTTCTACTGCTAGACCTATCGGAGGTCGAGGGATAGATTATGGGCTTGTCAGCACCGTAGATACTGAAGTGAGACGACAGGGGATTAGTGAGGTTGGGTATGGTATTAGGGATACTTAGGTAGATCTGGCAGAGGCGGATCCTGAGATAGCACTTATGACCGTGGGAGAGGTCAATACTAGGGTTATAGAGCTTGCTGAGCTCCATGAGCGTGATACACATGACTTGTATGCTTTACTAGAGGGTTCTTAGGATGGTAGGACTCATATATCACAGTGATTCGCTATGGACTCACAGCGGGTTGACTTACTTATGGGGGATAGGATGACTCTCCAGGAGATAATATGGATTGTGGAGGAGGAGGCCTATGCTTCTCGAGAGGCTTGGGGTCACTCAATAGGATTGAGTCAGGCGACCCATCAGGAGCTTTAGACCCATCATGATCATGTGTATGCACACGAGACCCATATCCAGGCACATCAGGCACAGCTACAGCTGCATAGTACTCTCATTCAGACACAACACCAGGTATATAAGACTCATTTCCAGATGCAGCAGGCTGAGATGGTAGCGCTTGGAGAGACTAACCGTAGGCGTCAGGCACAGATGGCAGAGACTCTCTAGGTGATGAGAGAAATGAGGCGAGAGATGAGTAACATGTAAGCCGAGTTGTTAGCACATCGAGAGCAGTAGAGGAGAGCTAGACAGCAAGGACCAGATGCTAGGATTCCAGATCACCAGGATGCTTCTAGGGATGCTGATAGTCACATCTAGTAGTTTATGTCATTTTATTTTGCTAGGCTATTGTACATGCATGTTAAGTATTAGGGGTTTTCTATACCTTTTAAACAGCCCCTTAAGTTTCAAAAATGACAGAAACAGCCCCTAGACCTAAAGATTCTATTTTTGGCAGTTTTAACCCCCTCGTTTACGAATTGACAATAAGCTACATAAGCTGGGTCAGCTTATAAATAACTTGGATGAGCTTATTTTACTCGTTGGGCCTTGTTGGACTCGTAAAAGTCCATTAAGCTAATGAATGGTCCATTTAAGATTTTAAAGGTACAAAAGCACTTTTTAAGCTTATTTCAACTATATGGAACTGTTTGGCTTATTAATAAGCTCGGGTGAGCTCATTTAGGCTTATTGGGTTCGTTGGCCCAATAACCTTAACCCGAAAGGTTTGCAAAAAGTCCATTAAAGTATTCCTCATTTGATCCAACTCATTCTCTTATCTTATTAAGCTTATTTGGGTCTGATTAAGCTGTTTTTACCTTGTGGCTTATTTAATAAGCCATTAAGCTTCGATAATGGGCTTTTGGGCCCGATTATGAGCCCGAAAGTATTTTAAGTACTTGGGCTTGATTTATTAAAGTCCAATAACTTTTCTAGGTTTAATATAAGTCCTTTAAGTTGCTTAAGCTCACAAATAAGATGTCTAAGCTTATTTGTGGCTTATGGGCTTTGTTGGGTCATGGCAATGGGCTACCAAACCCATTACGGGTCCGTTTTGGTTTTTAAAAATACATAGGGCCTATATAAGCCCTAATGAGCACATTAGGCTTTTGAATAAGCACATAGAGCTTATTTCCAGTTTGTGGGCCCCACTGCATGGTCTGTTGGGCCTGTCTTGGCCTAACAAGGCCCATTAGTGGTCCATTTACTCTTCTAGCAACATATATGGTTCGGTACTAGTTGTAGCAATATATTTAAGTTTGTTTCGCTTATATAAAGGTCGTGTAACACATGCAAATGTTTGTTAACTTCGTATACTCCTTCCCAAGCCAATATGTCATGTTTACTTGAAATGTTTACGTGTGGTTTTTATGTATTTCGAGTATAAAGGTTTTGTATCCACCTTATTTTCCTTACCCGAGGTTAACTGAAAGTGTCTAGTCCATATTTGATTATTTTATACATTTTTATCACGTCCTAGCACCACAAGTATTTTATATGAGCATGCACAAGTGCGTGAGCCATGTATGGTTGCATTTGCACATATATAGTCACGTTAACTTGTTAGTTACTAACTAATGTAAACGAAGACTAGTAAATAAGGAAAGAATGCATGATACGAGTACGTATAAGTTTGTACATGACTTACAAAGGGTCCTAGAGTTCTTAGTTCGAGGGTATGCGAGTAATATGGCCACCCAAACGCGTACACGATCGAGATAACCCAATCCTAAGCTCCAAGCTTATCAAATAACCAACCTTAGCTTGTAAACCTTCTTGTGACTTGTTATAGAATCCCTAGCGTGGTTTGTGAGTTCGAGTGAGATAAATGAAGGTGTTTGTTTGCGGTTTGTGACCCGAGACAAGAGAGAATAAGTATGGTTTACTTGATTGAGTGTGTGCGAGTTGTAAGAGTGTCAAATGGTAAATGTGTGTGAGTATTTATAGGCAAGAACACTAGTTACTTCTCCTAGTTCCTTAAACAAACCAAACCGAGCCCTAGGCTAGTGGTTTTGGGGTTTCTAGTTAATCACACATGGTTTTGTTAAAACAACCTAGTACCATTCTTAATTACAAGGTTTTGGTACAAGATTTACCAAGATTATGGAAATCTTATGGATTTTGTGTGTTATTGTTGGCTAGCCGCGGGTATCAAGGCACAAGAGGGAGTAAAATGGTTATTAACCATTGGGTAATAGGCTAACTAGGAACATATTGTACATGTTTTAATTAAACATGGGTTGTACAAGTACTTAGGGATCATTAGGAGATTTTCTAGTTGCTTTAGTCCCCTCATTCGGCCAACATAGGCTTTTAACACAAGAATTGATTAAATTTTGTGTTTAAGGTTTAAAAGTGGGTATTGGTTTGAGTCTAGGTAAGTCTAGGTATTTCCGGGGTGTGTCTAAATGTATTTTATTGCGAAACGTAAGCCTTTTACGTGACCAATAAAAATAAAATATGCAAAGTTAATAATTATCTTCTTAATAATTATATAACACTTGTTTGACGTAAACCTTAATTTATTTGGTGACCGTTTACGTTAAATGATTTATTTCTACTCTACGCGATTTAGCTTAAAAGTTAAATTAAAAGTAAACGTGTATCGGACTAAAATAAATAGTGACAAATAATAAGATTCGTAAAATGACCTGAAATTGAGAAATGTTACAGTCTCCACCCGTTAAAAGATATTTGTCTTCAAAGCTTAAGACCTTGTAGTGGATGACGAAGCTCGGTTTGTGAAAAGCTGTGGGTATTTCTATTTGAACGAATCTTCACGTTCCCAAGTAAACTCAGGACCTCTCTTAGAGTTCCATTAAACCTTAACCAATGGTATATGGCTTCGCTTCAATCATTTGATCTCCCATTCCATGATTTCAATGGGCTCTTCCACAAACTGGAGCTTATCATCAACATGAATTCCTTCTAACGGCGTGACTAATGGTTCGTCAGCGTAACATTTCTTCAGATTAGACACATGGAAAGTATGGTGAACTCTGCTCAACTCCTGAGGAAGTTCCAGCCGTTGTGCGCCGTTGTTCTCCTATGCATCAAAATTCTAAGTGCACCTTTCAAGCATAATTCTAAGTCAAACGAATTGCTATGTCGTGTTTGGAAGCCGTTGTGCGCCGTTGTTTGACTATCATACTCTTAGCTACTTATCATCTTGTAAAGGTGAGTTCTCGTTGCCACATTTTCAAACTATTTTCGTTAGGGGAAAAATGATACTCAAGTCTATTTCATACGTTTTTATCATTGTGCCAAACAAATTCATACTTTTTGGACAATGCTATGTGCCTATGACTGCTATGCGAATGACACGAGGACTATTTATGAATGAGTCCTATGTGAACTTCTATGCAAGGACAATTTTTCTGACCTATGTTAGCTCCAGCTGGTAGGCCTTAGGTGCGGAGGACAATAAGCGCTCAGACCATTAGGAATGGTTGATATGATTCAAATGCTATGTTTCTATTGAAATGATATGATTCTATTGAAATGCTATGACTCTATTGAAATGCTATGATAGCATGGGATTGCGATGTTGGATTCAAATACTATTGCATGCATTCTGCTTTCATATTGCACAATTTCCCACTACTTAAAGTCTAGCACAGTAACTGGGTTTACTTCTAAACCTACGAGCTCACCAACGTCATGTTGACCTTTTGAGTATCATTTTCAGGTATTGTAAATGATCAATGAGGCCAAGATAGCAGGATTTAGCAGACCTAGGAGCATCCTTCATGGATCTTATCTTGAAAGACTTGTATTTGAGAACTTTGTTTCAATTTAGCTTTTGGATTATTCCTAAGACTTGTATTACCCATGTGTGGGAGCTTGGTTTGTAATACTTAGACTATATGTTGTCTTTTTCGACTTGTCTTGACACAAGTTCCATACTTGTTGTCGGAGGATGTCGTGACACTTTTATGATATGCATTTTGGTTTTTCTCTATATTGTTATCTTGTGTTATGACAATCAATCCTCCGTCACACCTTGTGTTTCCGCCTTAATTGGGGCGTGACAGATTGGTATTCAAAGCCAAGGTTATAGAGAATTAAGTGGTTTGGCCTAGACTATAACCTAAGAACCTTCATATAATTTTCATAATAGGATCACGTGTGCGGTTTTCACTTATATTCGTCTATGCGCGTAATTATCGTATATCGTCTTAGATAAGTCAATCACTGAGCTGTGTGAGCCAGATACTGAGTACAACTGGGAAAGAGGCATATATAAATACGGTGGCCAACATAATTATAAATGCATCACGACCCATGCGGACTTGGTGATCCTGCCCACTTAAATCAGGGTTGACACCTTAGGGCCGTAATACGATCTATAGTGTATTCGGACCATCTATATGTGAAATCTCCCTCCTCTCTAATGTTTCCTATATCCTCTCTCATATAGATAATACCGCCAAAGATAACGACCCGAAGTTCAGGCCGATCAACTGCTGCACCACAAGGTGGAAGGACGGTTGGACGGACTAATAGAGGAGGTGGAAGAAATGGAGAACCAACAGGCAGAGTTGATGGATGAACAAGTGATCAAGATGGTCAAGGAGGTGACTAAGGTAACAAAGGAATGGAGGCGTTGAAGAAGTCCCTGACTTATCCATGGTCATCGCTCAGTAATTACAAAACCTGCTTCCTTCTATCATTGCTCAAGTAGGTAACCACGCCAGCAACATCCAGGGTGATGTTAGGAATGTTGGCGTGAACACTAGTCAAGGCGGTTGTTTATACAAGGAGTTTTTGGCATGTAATTGAAAGGACTATGATGGAAAGGGTGGTGTGATAGTTTACACTCGTTGGACTAAGAAAATGAAATCAGTTCATGATATGAGTGGGTGTGGAGATAACCAAAAGGTCAAGTACACTGCCGGCTCATTTATCGGTAAGGAAGTAACATGGTGGAATACCCAGGTCCAGACTAGAGGTCGGGAAGCCGCAATTGGCATGACCTGGGAAGACTTTAAGACTTTGATGAGAGAGAAGTTTTGTCTAAACAACGAGATACAAAAGCTAGAAACTGAGTTTTGGTGTCACGCCATTGTCAGAGTTGGCCATGCAACATACATTGATCGATTCCATGAGCTTGTTAGGCTAGTCCCTTATTTGGTTATCCTTGAGAACAAAAAGATTGAGATGTACATTGTAACACCCCCATTTTGAGATATAGCAGCGAAAGCTAA
>BQNB010092195.1:4525-19376 GCA_026074375.1 Tanacetum coccineum | reverse complement strand
GTTTCTTTGACATCTTGAGGATTCTCTTAACTTTGCTTCTTTTTGGTTGTGTTGGTGGTGGTTGGGGTTGGTGAAATTGTTGTTGTATCAGGAATCAGTGTTACGGTTGTATCAACTAATGGAGGTCTCAATTTAGCAGGTTTCTCTTGAATAACTGGAATATCCCTCAATGATTGAACTTTATGTTCAACTAGATCTTTCAACACATCATTAATAGTAATCTAGGGATTATCATTGAGTAACTGACTAGTGAACTCCGCAAAAAATAGAGTCTGAGAAGAACTTATCAGAGTTGCTTTAGGCTTCTCTGGTTGAGCTTCTGTCATTTAAACATCAGCTTGTGCATCACCAGTTGGTTCATTGTTTCCTTGATCAGCACCAAGTTCCTCATTTTTAGGTTGTTTCTTTGCAACTTGTTCATCATTCACTTGTTTTCAGTATCTTTCACAACATCTGATGTTTCTTCATTATCAGTTTTCTCAATGACTTCAACCTCATCACTTAAGATGTCTTCAGCTACAAACTCAGAATAAGAACTTAAACTACTAGAGTGATCACTTGGCTCATTTGGAATCTCTAGTGTCACACCAGCTCCCTCATTTAAGCTTTTAAAGACTAGCTCGTCAAGAACCTATAGAGTTATAGCAGATCCTTCACCTGATCCTCTTAAACATTGTTGAATGAAGAAATCATGTCTGATAGCTTTTCTTGCCAACTAAAATTGAGCAGCTTCAGATAATGTTTCCAATCCTTTTAACTTCTTTAAGTGATCAGCTCCTTCTTCAGATTCTCTGTGAGCTTCTCCACCAATAGTAATTCCACTTGGTCTTTTTCTAACTAATGGTTCTTCTTCTTCTTCTTCAGTATCCTCAGAGTCAACTTCATCATCATCTACTCCTTCAGACTGACCAATCTCTTCAGTCACTGTCTTTGATCTTCTCCTTTTTAGAATACTATTTATCTGGACAGCAACATGTACTCCTTCCTTGGTAAGCACACCTTTACCTCGGCCAGTAGCTTTGATAGGTGTAAATCCTTTAGACCTTACCAAGTACTCTAAATACTCAGCAGAAGCCTTTATGTCATCATTTAGCATCACAGCTAGAATAGCCATTCCAAAGATTGGATCTTTTAATCCCTTGTTTGCAAACATTTTAATTTTAAGGGTTTGATCGACTTAGATGAAATGATGGAAAGATAGGGGTATTTTGGAGATCTGGTCATTTTGAGATAGGATGTCTTAACGATGAGTTTTGTAAACCTCGAGAAAGGCATTTGTTCTTGCTTTTGTCTACTGACCTTCCTAGACTTAATTTGGTATTAAATAATTTTTTCTTCCCAATGAGTTCAGCAAGTCATATGATGTATCTTCCCCTTGTCGAACACTTGTTAATTCATGGTATTAATATGTTCTTTAGGGTTGCGTACATATCATTGACTCTAAGTGCCAGAGATAGTCTCTGAATTGTCTATAGAACATCTAAGAGACGTTGTAGATTTGGAGATCTATTTTCGCAAGGTGAGGAAGCATATGGTGTAGAGTAAAAGGATGATCAAGGTCTTTGGGAGTAATACTTAAAGCATTACGGAGTAAGTCTGCATTCACTTCAAAGACCTTATCATCCATTATGAAGAAGAATACTTTGGCAGTCAGATCATACGTAATTTAATACCAAAATTACTGCCTATAGATCTCTGGAGCATCTGCAGTTATAGTGAAATCATTATAGAAATAATACTGCTTAAGAATCTCCAGGCACACCTTGTAGATTACATATGGCTGAGTCTTCTCTAGGGTAATCCTGAAGTTGCTAGTTGCAATCTTTACTTGCTCATTGATTCGAACAAGCTCAGCATCCAACAAGTTTTGTTGTTGTTGTTGTTCATCTTGTTCTTCAGCCATTGGTTCTGCTTAAGAATATCAATACATATTCATATACATGACAATTAATGCGCAGAAATGTTTGATTATCCTTTGAGTGTTTTTGAGTGGTTATCTGTTTGATCCGTTTTATGTTTGATATGTTAAGTTTAAGTTTTAAACAAGATTTAGTTCAAGAATGTTGAAGTCCCTGGTTAATGGTTAATCATTACAGTCAAACATGACAAAATGATTTAATTTAAGTCCAAACAGTCCAAATTGTGTCCAAACAGTTCAGATCACATTCTAGGTTTAATTTTAGCTTAATGTTTCTTGTTTTATGAATAAGATCATAACATGTCATGATTAAACCTTGTTAACTTGATATTTTTGAATTTGATAACTCTGAACAAAACATGTTAAATTACTAAACACACATTGGTCAAATCACAGAGTTAAACTTGGCAAAGCAAAGGATTAAACAAAGTTAAACAACTGGTCAACAATGGTTAAATCGCTGGCATAATTGCAAATAAGACTCTAAGGATTTAACAAATGACATCATAAAAACTTTAAGTTAATAATTTAACTCACCCTGTCAAAACTACTGATCGAGTTCATTTTATCAAACCTTTATCCATCTGTTCCTTGATTTAGAAAGTCCGTTTTAAAAGATTATTTTGATAACTTTTTCTCCCCCTCAAACAATGACCCGTTTCTATTGAAAAAGCTATAGTCGTTGTTTGAGTCATAGAAATTATCTTTTTAAATCTTTTCTTGATTCCTAAAAAACACTGATTATTTTAAAATTACAACATTTTCACCACATAAAAAAAGATTTCTCTTATTTTGAAAAATAAATGCACTGACACGTATACTTATTTTATAGAAACCCCGAGTTGTGTAGCAAAGTATACACAAGCCTTTGCATGATCATAAAGTAGATCATGCCCGAGAAACTTAATTCCCGTTGTGAGGTCAAGTTATCTTTTTGGTGATATACTTGCCTTTAAGATGAAGCTCGGGTTGCAGTCTAAAATAAATGCAAGCCAACGACATGTTTGAAAAACATTTGAAACTTTTGCTCGAACTTTATTTACAACTATGTGTCATTATTAAATGACATTTCTAAAGCCGTAAATATTATCGATTACAAAAGACATGTCAAGAAACATATTTTTGGTATTTTCTAATTATATTTTTCTATTTTGCTTTTTGGATTTTATATTTTTCTATTTTGTTTTTCATAAAATCTATTCTAATAAGTTGAAAATCTTTTTGTGTTTATGTATTTATATATATATACATAGGATACAAAAAGAGATTCCACCATTACTCTTCTTCCTTGGCCAGACTTTTGAGTGTTTCAGGAGACATGCTTTTCATTCCAAGCTTGTTGATTAGGAATTCGAATCTTTCCCTTGCTAAAGCTTTTGTGAAGATGTCTGTCAACTGATACTCAGTCCTGATGAAGTAAAGTTCAACCACACCATTTTTGACTTGTTCTTTGTTAAAGTGATATCAGACATCAATATGCTTCGATATTGAATGTTGAACGTTGTTACAGCAGAGAGCGATGGCACTCTTGTTATCACAGTACAAAGGGATTTTGTTGAATTCAAATCCATAATCTATTAGTTGTGATCTCATCAAAAGGATTTGAGCATAACATCCAGATAAAGCAATGTATTATGCCTCTATACTAGAGATAGCAGTGCTTTTCTGATTCTTTGAGGACCAACTGACAAGTCTGTCTCCTAAGAACTGGGCACTGCCAGAAGTCCTTCTTCTTTTGTCTTGACACCCTGTGTGATCTGCATCTGCATAAGCTGTTAGTGCAGTACTAGTATCTTTCGATCACCATAGTCCTATATTTGTGGTTCCTCTCAGGTATCAAAAGATCTATTTTACTGTATGTAAGTGTTTTTTGGTAGTCGTGGCCCCATGATTCGGGTCAACATGCATAGCTAAGACAAGATCAGATCGATTGGATGTAATATACTTAAAGGAGCCGATCATAACACGGTAATGTGTAAGATCAACTATTTTCCCCTGTAGATCTTCATCCAGTTTTGGTTTTTCCACCATAAGGGTGTCAACCAGGTCACTAGAATCCATACCATATTTTTTAAGAATTTCTACAGTATATATTGTCTGGTTTATAAAGATGCCTTTGGGACTTTGAGAAATTTGAAGTCTAAGGGAAAAATATAACATTTTGCCATCTCAAATCTCTAATAACTTAGATAATTTTTTTTCATTATCAGCAAATATAACACATAGACAAGGATTATTAGATGCAAAGATTATATCGTCGACATTAATTTGTACCATTAGAATGTCTTTGCCCTCATTTCTTGTGAATATTGTGGGGTTGACCGCACCTTTGGATAACTTTTGAGATAGTAGAAAGCTTGAAAATACTCATAACCACGCACTGGTGGCCATGCTTTAAAACCCGCATAAGGCTTTCTTCAGCTTGTACACGTAGGTAGGATTTTCTAGATCTACGAAGCCCTCCGGTTGACTAACATGGACTTCTTCACGTAGCTTACCGTTTAAAAATGTTGTCTTGACATCCATCTGGTAGATACCACTTGTTATATGTCATGTTTGCATAGTAGTGATCATACGAAAGCTTAGAGAATAAAGAAGAGGAGCTAGAGAGTATTTTTTATCATTTTCTAAATTTTCATTTCAAAGGGAAAATAGAAATGGGGAGGGAGAAGTAAATTACAACAAATGTAAAGACTTGTATAAATACCCTTCCTAGATGGGTATTTATACTTATTACTTATCCTATTCTATTTTCTTAA
This sequence comes from Tanacetum coccineum, assembly GCA_026074375.1. Classification (NCBI taxonomy): domain Eukaryota; kingdom Viridiplantae; phylum Streptophyta; class Magnoliopsida; order Asterales; family Asteraceae; genus Tanacetum; species Tanacetum coccineum. Next base: position 14,699 of record BQNB010092195.1, on the reverse strand, counting down.
CTTTAGTTAAATCTTGGTCAACATTACTTAACTTTGACCAAGATAGACTTTATTACATTATTTACTACATAAAACTTAAATACTAAACAAAAACATACAAAGACGATTTCATATAATAATAACACACTTATCTTGATCTAAACAATCTCCCAACTAGAGTTGATTATTACAGACGCTTCATCGTCGGTAGAATTGGTCTTCCATTCACAAAAGATTCCCATCTTCTCATTTGCTCTCGGTGACTTAGTCGCTTGGTTATTTCTCTTTCAAATGCTCTCAAAATGTCACGATCTAATTCACCAAGTAGAGGTGGTTTTCTCCATGGTTCTGATTGAAAGATCTTGAGCTTTACTTCTTTCAAAACCTTTTCCAGCGTAGCATCACAGAACTTCACAATCTCCACTAAGTACATAACCTGTTTCTCATCTTTGCTATTTAAGTAAATCAAACCCGTAGTTGGCTTGTCGACTATCGAATACGGCTCGTGTGCTTCAATACCTGGAAATGTCAATGTTGGTGCAGTTAAATTGATCTTGATTTGGTAACTCTCGATTCCTAACTGGAAATCATGAACTCTCTCCCAGATAACACGACTTCTGATGAATGTTATTAATGAATTCATCAACTTGGTTTTACGATAATTGACCTTCCTGTTGCGGCAAAGATAATACAAGTCTTCAATATCGTTCTTGTTCAGATACTTGAAGTCGGCTTCAGAAAAACTATCTGGCTTATTATTTTCTCTCATCACAATTATTTGTTCCATAAAGTCCAAACCATGTAGTTGATCAGTAGCGATTCTAACAACCTCTTTAATCCTGTTATTAGAAAAATAGTCTTCTGGATTGTCTCTGACTCTTATTTGATTTAGCTTGTATACCCTTTTATGCCATGAATCTTTCCAATGTTGAATTGACAATCGTGAGTCTTCATTAAAATTCTTGAATTCTTTATGAACCCAACGATTCATCTTTTCTTCCAGATCATCTTCTGGAAATCGTTCTACGTGTATCTTGTGGAGCAAAAGAATATACTCCTTCTCCTCAGTATTTCCATGCTTTAGAAAGAACAAATCTTTGTTATACAAATACCTTGGAGGTTCATTTGGATTCCTTTGTGGTCCAAAGAATACGAGAGGCTTTGGTATTGGTCATCTTATGTCCTCTTGTCTGCTTTCCTAAACTATCTGATTTTCTATAAAGTTTGTTGTTTGTTCCAAATCTTCAACATTCTTTAATTGATTACTTAAAGCATCATTCAATGTTGCCTTTATTCTTGCATAATCATAGATAGTTGGAACAAGTTTATCAACATCTTGAAATTCTGTGATTAACTCAGGTGTTTCATCTTCCAGAATCACCTCATCTTCATCAATATATGTTTCCTCTACCCATGCATCCCATTCCTGTTTTTGTTGTTGCTTGGATACATAAGTTGTAGAATCTTTAGCTGAATGCTTAGATGTAGAACCTCTTGTAGACTTTGATTTTTTAGAAGTCTTATGTCTTTTCACTATTTTCTCCCCCTCAGGAGGAGCATCACCTCTTGATCATCATCATGATGTGAGTGAATATCATCATCCCTGCAAGAAGTATTAGAGGTGGAAGACTTTTTAAATTTACTTTCAGTACCTCCCACAAAGCTGGATCATTAGCTTGATCTTGAAGACTTCTTTTCATCTTTAAATACAATTGGTGTTGTAGATCAACTGATGAAGTTGTTTCGGTTGAAGTGGTTGTGGTAGGATAAACTTGAATAACATTTCCGTATACGTAATTCTTGAAAAGTTCTTCTATAATCTTTGGTGCTTGAGCATTAAATTCTTGAGAAACAAGATCTGGTACTTCTGAACGAAAAGCATCACAATCTTCAATTATGGTTGCCGCAATTCATGGCTTCAAGTTGTTTTTAATCAAGTCTTTTGTAGCTTTTTCAGCAAGTTGTGATACACCTTCATGAAGAACTTAATTAACTTGCTTGTGAGTCATCCAGAAATGTTTAGTTGTTTCACACTTCTGTTCTATGTTTTGGATCATATACCCTTGACGTCGACACATCCTGCGAAGCGCACTTGAAAGATGACTGTACTTACTGGAAATACGTCTTTTGGAGTGTGGATCCTTAGAGGTAGTGACAGTTAGGGTTAAAGCAGTATCCGTCAATTCTAGATCAATATTCTTATCAAAAGATAAGATTTTCCTAGGAGATCTAGGTGTTGTAGGAATTGGTGTCTGCATCTCCTCAGTCATAGTCTCTAAACTACATATCTTAGCATCATTCACCTCATCAAGCTTCTCTTCCTCTTTGTCATCATCATCATCAACATGTTCTGGATTGTCCTTATGAATCTCGGGCTCTGACCTATCCTCAGAGTCATCATTATCTTTTTCTCCTTCAACTACCTTTTGTTGTCTAATGGTTATTTTTAATGATCTCATTGGTGAACTTGATTCTACAACAATCTGCTTCCTCTTCTTCCCCTGAGGACTAGCATTAAGGGTTGGTCTCCTATGGGCTTTAGGTGTAGACCTATGCGTTTCTTCGGTAGAAAAAACCAGTTGTGATTGATTCATTAGAACAACTACATTCATAAACATCGTCATATACTCCTTAAAGTCATTAGTGGCACGGATCTCCTCAGTCAAAAACACATCCGGAATTACCATCCCTTATACAAGCACATTCTAGTATACACATAAACCAAGGGGTTTCCAGAGAAGTTGGGATGAGAGAACATGATAATTTCTTGCAGTTCACATAGATGTCCGTTGTGTGTAGTGAAAATACTCGCTGTGGATTTGATTCATGTATGTGTAGTAACGTTCCATGTCTAGTAGATGAGATTTAAAAAAAAAAAAAATTTGTTCATTTTGCGGTTTCATGTTTTGTGTCAATGAATTTAGAGTTTTTTAGCCGCCTGTCGTGATTTGTTGTCAGTGTCTCCCAGATTTTGAAAAGTTTAACCGTATGTTGGGTTGTCGTTGTGTTTCTTGTGTGTTAGGGCTTATTTTTCATGTGTTAAATCTTGTTGAGATTTTTTTGCAGATGTATTGTGATTTTCATGGTGAGAGAAATATGAATTAAACCCCGCACATCTCTCCTTTGGTACACACGATTTGACGCAAAAAATCATGTCAGTCATCAATTGTGATTCGAGTTTCCATTTACGCGCGGTTGGGATAGTGAAATATAAGATAGACTATATCATTGGTGGACTTTGGCAATACTTTTGATCTTGCACGGTATGATACGAATCAGTCCGCTTCGTTTAGATTGTTAGATTAGTGGAATGTTTATGGATGTAGGTCGTTCTGCTCTTGGTTCAGAAGAGGCTATTGTAGTTGATGTCTGTGTTGGCTTTGTATATGGAGTATTTAATGTAGATTCTTGATTTTGTGATAGTAATGCATTATAGACTATAGGTATATATTATATATATTATATTTATTAAAATTTTAACACTACTGATATGAAGTTCTCAATCTATGTGTATTTGATGATTGAGCAGCTGCATCATGTGGTGTCAAGGATGTAGTTATCTGGAAGATGAGATTGGTCCATTGAGTATCGTGTTGTGTGTTTGAGAGATTCTAGTAGTATTTTATGTGCCCTATTAGAGTGTATTTCTGTGATTAGAACAACTACATTCATAAACATCGTCTTATACTCCTTAAAGTCATTAGTGGCACGGATCTCCTCAGTCAAAAACACATCCGGAATTACCATCCCTCATACAAGCACATTCTAGTATACACACTAACCAATGGAATATCATCCTTGATGGAATGATAATCCTCTTCAATCCTTTTAGGAATTTATGGAAATTTCTTCATCAAATCATCAATAATAAGGTTGATAAATCAAGGATACTGGATGGCTTCCTTATTCTGATTCACATTGTTCATGAAATCCCACCATAGAAGAGCAGCATAATGAACATTTGTTCGGTTGATCACGACATGAAACAATTGAAGAATATTGATCTTTGTTTGGTCGTGTTCGGATGTTCTTGTTGTTAAGCAGCGGTTGAACACCTTGAACATTGTTTGCCATGGTTAAGCTAGATTCTTCATGTAGAAGGCGCTCACTTTATCAACCACACCTTGATAGCCAACCCTGTTCATGAAAGCTTTAATAGTCTCAATGTTGACTGGTGCGACAAATGGATTTTCAGGAGTTTCCGCTTGCAAATGAAGAATGTCTCGGAACATATCCATTGTGTAAATAAACTGTTGAGTATTCAGCATAAACTTGATCATGTCTTCAGGACCAGGTACTTTGCTAACTGTCCTCCAAAATTATTGTAAATACACAGTAGGGACATCAGCAGTGGCAGTTAAAGCATAGCTGAGTGGATGATCAAATAAAATCTGCCTAACGATCTTGCATTCAGGAGAGCATGAAAAACTCTACAACACTGCGTAATTGTTGCATCTCCCAATAGTATGATATTTTGGAACAAGTTGAGCAGCTGGAATTACTTGTTGAGCCATGTGGAATATTGTATGATGACATGAAGTGATTAGTGAAATGAGATAAAGTTTATGTAATACACATTTATATAACATTTTTGTCTCTTTCTACTCTGTCTATTTTTATATGCTCTGGCAATTCTTTTTGAGCATATTATGATCATTTTCTTTCTCATGTGCCAATTCTTGCTTTTTCGGGCACATGTCATACGCTTTATTCGTCTTTTTCTTTTAATCTCATTTTGTATGCTCTGGCATTTCTTTTTCGAGCATACTTTGATTTGCTTTTTCACGTATGGATTTTATTTTTCTTTCTATTTTGAGTTTCCTTACCAAAAAGCATTTGTGAAATGATACTCTTTCAAGAATAATAAAAATATACTCTGATTTTGAAAATACCGATTTGGCAAAAACACAAGTTTGTGACAACCATTTTAATAAATCCAAGAGTATAAATTGATATTCTTAAAAAACTTTTAGTGAAAGAGTACCACTTTTTCACACAATGATACGATTTTTGATTAGAAATTGAGATAAGCATTCCAAAATCACAAGTTTTCCAAAGATGTTTGAAAACAATGATTTTACAACCAATCTAATGAAACAATAACTGGATGATCACTAAGCCACCCACTCCTCATTCTGTTCATTGCAGAAAATGGTCAAAACCGGACATGACTTAGACCATTTTCCTAATCATGTACAATATATAGTCATAAATCAATTTTTGAACGGTTTTTGAAACAATCTTTTCAAAACTTTAAACTTTGCCTTTTGATAACACATGAAAAACTTATGATCACAGACAGTTGAAGCTCCACATTGTATTTTCTCTATTTTTCCATATTTTTGAAACATTGATCACTTGAATGAAGAATTTAGTTATACAAAAACATATACTTATATATGATATATGTATGGTCAGTAGATTGCTCAATCCTCATGCTGTTAAATTCAGAGAACGGTCAAAACCGGACACAATCTTCACCATTTGTTCCATTTATCAATATAAAGATATGATTTTATATCAAAAATTTATCATTTGTTTTTCGTAAGATGACGTTTTATTTAACGATTAAGTCCATTTGAAAGTCTGTAAAAAAAATTTAGTCCATTTCGAAACCAAAATTTTGAAGTCCATTTTTTCCTTACGAAACCCAATTATTAACCCTAAAATAGTATTTACGAAACCAACCCATTTGGCCCATTACTGTTTACGAAACCCAATTGATATGTTCATATAAAACCGAAACCTGAGACATTACTTTCGTAAACATAATTTTCCACTTGAAAAATGATAAACTGAATGTTTTGACTTATTTTACAGCTTATTTATCATCTTATGAACAGTTTAATCCCAATCTTATGTTAAAAAGCAATTTCTCAAAGTTACAAAACCTATCAACGTTACGAAACCTCGTGATCTTAGTCCACAAATGATATTTTTAGTGATTAGTCTATTCTAATAATATCACAAGACATATACTAACGTTTTGCCTCAATCAATTTCACGTTTAAATTCTTTTCATATTTATGAAACCCAGATCTATACGAAACCTATTTCAATCCATTAATATCAACAAATAATCACAAATAAATGAAATAGATCATGTTTTCTTATGTTTTTCTATCACAGATAACCAATAAAACGATTTGGAGCGTGCTTTCTTTGTTACGAAAGCTCAGAGAATTTACGATACCTTTTGAGTATTTTACGAAAGTGATAAGGTTGCGTATGAAAACTGTTTCTTTTATACTTCTGAAAATGATTTCCAATTTTGGCATTTTTAGTCCCTCAAGTTTCTTACGTAAGCTCCTTTGATCCCTACGAAAGCTATCTTTTTGAACTTATCATTTCAGACCCTCAAGTTTCTTTCGCAAACAATAAACACCCATACGAAAGTTATCCTTTTGTACTTTTACACTTTTAGCCCTTGTACTCACTTTCGTATATCTTTGTGATCTAATTTTTTTTTCATAACTCCCCCTTGGAGTTAAACCACTTTTTCACATCAACCCTTTGGAACTATTTTGCAGTTAAGTTCTCGGTTTGACTTAAAAAATTTATAACTCCTCCTCGAACAATTATCTCTTTTGAGATTTATTTCCATTTGATAAAAAAAATTTGTTCAAAATGAAGTTATTTTTGCTTTTGACAACACAATTTAATTTTCTAATGATGATTTAACTAAAAAATTTATAACTCCCCTTTAATAAGATATCTAATTAAGAACTTATCCGGAAGATAGTAAATTTTGCCAGTTGCACATTCTGAGAAGATGTTTGAAAGAGAATTTCATAACTCCCCTCGAATAAATGTCTAATTAAAAAGCTTATTCAAGAGATTGTTATTTTCTGCAATTTTTGCACACTTGAATTTTTCAAAATTTGATGAGTTTAAGAAATCCTTCGTTTGGTGAAAGGATTTTGATTACAAACGACATTATTTTAGTAGTAAAAGAACATTTTTTGAATGATTTTACACCCTCAGTTCCATATACATTAGATTTTGCATTTAAAGAACCACTTTTAGAATACAATAATCATGAAACTGATAAAAACAAACAGAAATGTGTTTGTTCTAGTAAAGTTATATTTTTGTTTTTTGTAATTTTCCAACTTTTATTTGTTTTGTTTTTCAGTTTTGAAAAATAGTGAGAGAACAAAAATATTTTTCTTGTTTTGAAAATTTTCAATTTAATAATTTTGTTTTTATAAAAAATATTACAATATGTTTGATGTATGACTTTCATTCAGAAGATAACTTTGCCAACGTTCCAACTCATAGAGTCCATACATCGCATACCAATCTTGTGACTAAATACTCAAACCTTTCTTTTGGAAGGGCTTTTTAAGAAGATCAGCAAAGTTGGATTAAATAAAAATTCCGTCTCGCAAAGTAAATTTCAATGGTACCTATAACACCTCGTGTTTTAGGTCCATGTACGACTTATTAATCCTTATTTTTAGGGTTTTACGCGTTTGCTTTTAAATCGTAATCGTTAAGCTAAATCGCGTAAACTAAAAATGATCATTCAATGTAAACGGGCATTAAACAATTAAATGTTTACATCAAGCAAGTGTTATATGATTATTTAGAGGATAATTATTATCATTGCCCATTATATTTTTGTTGGTTACGTTAAGTGTTTACGTTTCGCGATAAAATACGTTTAGGCCTTCCCGGAAGCACATTAACTTATCTACGCTTCATCAACTACCCAAAATTTGTACCCAATACTTAAAGTTTATTTACAACTTCAAGTATTTATCACTTTATTCATATTCATTATGAAGTAATTCAAATCAAACCCTACAATGTGCAAGTTATACATTATATTAAATCCTTACTACCTTATACTTCAAATAATACAAGAATACTTTAAATAAAGATCAAAAATACTATCTAACTCATATACATACATATATGAACGTATATATGACTAGGATAAGCCAAGATAAGACCAATAAGTTCACAAATATCTTCATAAAAGATCTAGCATGCAACTTGAACCATGACTAGCCAATTTCCTTAACAAGATAAGCTCTAGTTTTCTTCCATGCATTCTTATCCTTGCCACCTTTCATATGATCAACTAGACACACAAATATCTTCTATTAGTAGTATATATACACATGCATGTACATAGAAGGCTCACACTTCCTTTCCTTAGCAAAATAAAAAGCAAACAATCTCTCTTTCTCTCTTAATAAGCTACGGCATAAAACACTCTCCAAACCAAATCCATAGCTTGATTTTATATCATCATACAAGCATACACACATCATACTTAAGGTATTCTAAGAAGAATTGAAGGGTTGGTTAATCTTTGAAAATGTTTTAACAAGATATTACAAGATTAAGGTTTTGGTTGAAATTAGGGTTTTCACCTTATATTTTCAAGCCAAGGTTGTTAATCACAAGGGTGTGATTGTTATTCTTTTCTCTACTCATCCACACAAGGTTATTTAAAAGCTTAATCATTTCATAACTAAGATTTTATGTGTTCATATGCTCTATTTAGCTAAATTACCATTTAGGATACTTTTGAATATGTGAAGGGATTTTTACTTATGATCAATGTTTTGTGAACTTATTTACATGTTATATGGATGCTATTATGATGTTAAAATGGAATTATAACTCTTGTACACACTTGGTTAAGTATAAAAATGAATATGTACAAATTAGGGTTTCTTTTATAAAGTTGTGATTAAAAGTGAGGTTGAGGACTTGTTGTCTTGAACCATGGATAAAATATGAACTAATGGACTTTATATATGTAAGACATAAGATATAAATGTTGTAAAGTAGTTGTAATAAGGTGTTGAAGCTTAATGGTGCAAAAATCAAGCTTAAAACATGCCGTAATCACAAAACTTCAAACTTTCTGTTTTGGTCGAATTTGGAAGCAGCCATATTAGGTTTTATAAAGATATTACATCTCATAAGGATTCCAAAATGATAAGAAACTCGAAAAACGGATTAATAACGAAGAAGATACACTAGTTACGAGTTTACGAAGCTAAATACTTTATAAAACAAATTTTATAAAAAAATTACTATTCATGGCAGTAACTTATACTTTGTAAACATCAATAATATGATAAAACTTTCAATTACGAGAACGTGTTCGAAAGAATCGCTAAAAACGGAGCTATAACGAATAAGATACGACTAAAACGGGTTTTACGTTAATTAAAAGTATAAAAACGATTTTATAGCTGTTATGAACAGTAAAAACACTATTCATCACAGAATCTCAAAAACCTAAAAATGTGATTTTATGATCACTCGACTTAATACGAAAGCGTGGCCGTAAGAAACACGAGAAACAGACTTAAAACGACAAAGTTATGTCGTTTTTGCTAAAGGCGTAATTATAAATGTTTTTTACTTTATAAATATGATTTCACTTAAACGATTAGATGGTGATATAGCTATATAGAAATATATATGTTATTAGTTATCAAAGTGCTATATTACTAGGGAATTTCATAATGAGGCTTCTTCGGATGGCGTATTGACGAGTTGTTGGATTTACGATTTAAAGTGTCCTAACTCCTCGTACGTCATGTGGGTGAGAAACATATGCATGTTTTACAAATTGGACGCAAGTGTACATTTTATCATGATTACGTGTTGCCTAAGTAGCGATAACCCACTATGCCCATGAATCATGAACTGTCAATTACTGGAATGTGAGCGCGAATGATTATAGATAGATCTATTTGGGATTGACCTCCCCGTTCGGGTGACTAGCTATCACTGGAAACGAACGTATATCATGTCGGATTTTGGATGTTACGGGTTGAACATCATCACGGGCAATGTAGGCAATATTTATATATTGTATTCAATTATGTCAAGCTTCGGTGTCATGAGCTTAGGAAAACGTAATTGCATTTTGTGATGTCTGCATATGTTGCATTATCACTGGGAAAGTCTTGCGGTCCTGCATATACATTTACATAAACCTATGAAATTATCCAACTTTATGTTGACGTTTTTAAATGCAATGTTTTTCAGGAGGTCATTAAGCACAAGGTTATATTTTGAAGTCATGCATTAAAGATTTAGTCGCATTACATTTTGTATATCTGTTATGGGCTGGAAATCTTTGTAATAATAACAAGTAAACAAGTAAAGCTTTGGGCTTTTGTAACACATACTTTATTAAATCCAATGTATCAGTTTTAAA